>JALPQI010009021.1:0-44026 GCA_025490895.1 Thaumatotibia leucotreta
CGCGATCTCAGCAAACAATTTGCGTGCGCTGGGGCCCCAAGAACCTAAACCAAACCTAATAGGGTAAAAGGTTTAAAGGTTTGGGTAGGAAATCCTAAGTAGTAGGATTCAAAATTATTTTTTACATTTTAGTTCGTGCGAATTTTTGAAGGCGGTTTTATTTTTATTTTTAAAATATTTTATTTTTTTTGATGTCAAAAGAAGTAATAATATTATGTGAAATGTCATTTTCGGAAAAAAATATTTTACTATATCTTAAATTTTTTTTTAGTTGAATATTTTTCTGAGAGCAAATAGTTGTCACATCGTTTGCTGGTCTCGCGCATGTGCACTCTACGCATGCGGTGTGCTATCTAATATGACATCTACATAAGGTGCATTCAGACCAAACGAACATTCGCTACAGTGCTGCAAACTCCACCTGCAAGAAAAAAAGGAGACTTGGAAGAAAAAAATCAGGAGACAACAAAAAAATCAGAAGATTAAAAAAACATACCTTTTTGTGCTAATTATAAATTAATTTGATTTAGTAAAATAATTTAGTGAAACGGACAACACACAAAAAACAACATGACATATGCATTTTACTTTATTCTCGTCTCATGACAATCAGACTTGACAGTTGACAGTGTTGACACTGACAGTTACTTTGAGGTTTTACCTTTTATACATTCCTATTCTATAAATTTTCGCTTATTGTGTTTCTTCTTGATGTTGCTCATGCTCATACATGCTTTTTATAGAGAGAGCATTTCCTTGGTGATATTGTGGGCAAAGCAAGAACTTTTACTGTATAGCCTTGTACAGTGCCAAACCAAAAACACACACCACAAAACATTAATTTTATTAATTAAATAGTACTTTACTGGACCTTCCACTGGTACACGTTTTCTTTATTTTTCCTTGATCACAATCACAACACAACTGCAGTTTACGTTACTATAGTACGCGGCACGAGCATAGAGTTAGCATAAATACAGCTTTGAACAAATGAACAGCTTTCGCGGCAAAATATTACCGTTTGACATTGACACTTGACTGACGTGACTGAACATGAACAAGGAAGTGACTGATTTGACACATGGTACAACACAGATAAGAAATAATCGAGTCGATGGAATGACAACGTTCCGTTCCATTATCTTCGTTCAATTACATAGAAATGTAAGTGAAAATACTTGTTGCCAATCTAACACGGGTGGAGTTTGCAGGAGTGTAGTCGCTACTTGTCAAAATCAGGAGATTTGACTCAAATCTAAAAATAAAACAGTAGATCAGGAGACAGAGCTAAAAATCAGAAGAACTCCTGATAAATCAGGAGAGTTTGCAGCACTGATTCGCTATTCTAACCCCCACTCTACGAAATTCGATCGCTACACAAAACGTGATTGGTTGATTTCGTAGAACAGCGAATGCTCTTTTGGTCTGAATGCACCTATACGCTACAACGCGCAAGCCACGCACATCGCACACGCACACGCGCACGAGCTGCACGCATCCGGAGTAGCCTGTGGATAATGCTAATGTTGACTATGATTTTTTATCAATGACATTAAATAATAAATGGACGCACAGAGCCAAACAAAAAAACCAAGAAAAGTGGCACTAAAAGTCATTTCTATATCATGTTTCAGTTGAAGCTAATAACGCTCACTTACAATAAACTATAATAAAAAAAAATCAAAGAATAAAAAACTTTGTGAAGTGAGCAATAAGTGTCAAATTTGCGAACAACACCGCAAAATAGTAGAAACTTTTTAGGAATAATGATGCTATACCGTAAGGTGACCAAATGTCAACTGTCAGAACTGAATAGCGGAGCAAAAGGACCGCAATATTTACTTCTGCAGTCCATTTTTGGGGCCATTTTTTTGAGCTGTTTGGGGATCCACTTATATATTCTAAATCAATGTTTTTTATAAATAAATCATTCCAGTTCGTGATTTAGGCTACATCAAAATCTTCGTTTTATCCGGGAATTCCAGAAAGCAGTATTCCCAGAATCAATAATCCCGCCTTTACGTGCAAAGCAAAGGTGAACGCTTTGAACTAGAAATGTTGCTGGTTTCGCGAAGATGGATTGGTTTTGCTTTACTGTGTAAAGCGTACGGTTAGGGCTTTAAAAAAAAAACAATTGAGGACATTTCGTTCTGTTGACGATTTTTCAAACGCTATCTTTATTTATTCACAATAGTACATACAACGCGAGAAATTTTTTACCTACAGATGGCCCTGCGAAGTTTTGACCTGACAAAAAATTTACCACTTTTCGCACTAGTGCGTAAAATAAACTGAGATTTCTATTTAGTATGTAAAAATGTCGCTTATATAATAGTACGTTTCCTAACTAGTGCGGGAAAACATTTTTTCGGCGAGGGTGAAAGTTGGAGCCTGAGTGAAACGAGGGCGACAATCACCCGAGTTAAAAAAAAGTTTTTGCACGTGTAAGGGACGATTTTTTTCATAACAAGTGCGTCAAAAAGAGAAATTACCGCGCGCGAAGCGTGCGTAAAGTTCGTTTTTGCGCATTAGTTAGGAAAAAATTGTTTTCCGTAATTGGAACCGGATACCATTCTCATTAGGATCAGTTACAAGGGCAGCCATAGCCATTTGGGTTCGAATTTCAAGGTCAATTTCAAAGTGATTGATGTCACAATTAGCTTAGTGGTTGACGTAACTACATATATACCGAAGAGCTGGCGACTTCCTCGCACAGCGTATTATCATCATCGTGATCGAATCAGCCGAAAGACGTCCACTGCTGAACATAGGCTCCCCAAAGATTGCCACAATGACCGGTCTTGCGCCACCCGCATCCAGCGGACTCCTGCGGCCTTCACCAAGTCATCAGTCCACCTTATGGGGGCCTACCCACTGCCACTTCAGTTTAGCGATCAGCAGTACAGCGTATGAAGCGTATCAGCATAGTTAAGTTTAATTGATGTTTGTAAACAAGAAGTATAAATAAACCTTAAGTGGTAATTAGGACGTTCGTAGGATTTTCTATGAAATTATTTTTCATCCTGACCTGAAACCTTTGCTCTTGAGTTTTATTTTATTTTAGTTTCGCCAACAGGTCGGCTCGGCTGCCCAAAGTTGAAGTCAAGTATGTCCATTTTTTTTTTCAGTTTTTGTTTTTTTGCATATTTTGAAAAAGGAAGCGAAAACGCATTTTTCTGCATCAAAAATTTTCTTCTAAACCCCTTATTTTTGAAGTTATAGACAAGAAATGTTTTCAGCTTTGCCGAATTTCCCTCAACATCTACGCTAAAACCAAGCATTTGGTCCAGATCCAAGCTGGAAAGCAGTATCTCTAAATGAGAT
The DNA here is from genome assembly GCA_025490895.1 of Thaumatotibia leucotreta. Lineage (NCBI taxonomy): Eukaryota > Metazoa > Arthropoda > Insecta > Lepidoptera > Tortricidae > Thaumatotibia > Thaumatotibia leucotreta. The sequence goes on from JALPQI010009021.1 coordinate 3,325, forward strand.
AAGTACTTGAAATTCAAATTGTCTCTGGAGATGCTTGATTTCAGCGTTTGGCTTTTAAACTAACCAGACGTTTATACGTATATTTTAAGATTTTTAAGTAAAAGCGGAAGTCATTTGCGTCCTGCCTGTGTGTCCGTCTGTATGTAACAGCGGTTTCTGTTGTAACTGTTTAGCGTACGGTTATGAAATTTCAGCTCAAGGTATATGTTGTGTGTTGCTACTGAGTTTTGAATATAAATTGCAAAATAACATTTTTTAAGGGGGGGCATCCCATACATGTATCTAAATGTCAAAAAATTTTTTTACTTTTTTTTACGTTTTTTTGCCTGTAAAATTTGCAAAAATGGACATACTTGAATTTGACTTTGAGCAGCCGAGGTGTAATACATATTAATACTTAAAGATAAACATGCCACTAATAAAAAATCGCTCGAGTATTCACCAAATTACAGGAAAACTCAACAATCTCAACATGCATAAAGAGATTAAAGAGACGACCTAACTGCTAACAAAAATCTTAACTAAGTAGTTTACAAATAGTATTGTACAAGGTTTTATATAACCAAATTACAGACAGCAAAATTAAGGTAATACGAAATGATTCTACATTATAGATAAATTGATATTAAATAATTTTAAATATAGATTGAAACTAGATGATCGTAAAATTCGTAATAGGTCTCCGAAGTTAATTAACAAAACAGAATGGAATTCTTTGTAAGATCAAGTTAAGAATCTCACCATTTGCTTTGAATTTGTGTAAGCATGTTTTATATTGGTTCCGTGACATTTTTAACAAGTCCACCCTATTTGAGTGTATTAAATACATTCAATATTCACGTTATCTAAATAGATACGTACATTTATTAAATGGCGTAAATCATTTTCATTTAAATAGGTAGCATGTTTGCGTAATGAGACACTAAAGCAAATTTATTCATTTTACGATTATGTTACGTATTATTTTGTATCAAAAACAGCTTAAATTACATTAATATTTTTGCCTAATTTGAACTATATGGCGTTAGTAATTCGGTTCGTAATGGCTTGTGAGTTTTAAGTCTGTTGTATATTTTAGTCGAAGAGATTATAATGATTTTGATCGACCCGTGCTTTACTAGGTTGATGCGAAATTAATTTAATTTGCAAAATTATTGCATATAATTTATAAAGTGTATGGTTTACTGTGATTGTAATTATACGGTCAGGTCTATAATACAGGGTGCTTATAGTTAGTAGTGTTAGTACCCCCCAACAATTTACGGTTAAGGGCATTTTCGCTTCTAGAGATACCCAATTAGCTTAACTTAAAAGTTAACTTAGATGTCAGTTTTGTAACGACAATTAAGCATTAAATATTAAAAAATATATTTTTTATCCTTTAATCCAGAAAGAATACGCGTTTATGCATTATAAAAACATGAATAAAGCTGATTTACATAAATATTTCATGCTTAATGGTCGTTACAAAACTGACAAACCAACAAAATTAGCGAGAAATTTGACTTTCCTGTACATTTTGGCTGGCTATCGCTGATTAATGTATGTTTATTAAAATTACGAACTTCACTTCATCACTTCATCAGCCTATGATAGTCCACTGCTGGACGTAGGCCTCTCCTATTAACTATGCGTAAAGACGCATTGGAAGGTAAATGCCCATAATCGCCACGCTGGGCAAGCGGATTGGCGATCGCAGTAATGTGTCTACTATAATGACGGAGCTGCCCATCAACAATCTTTTATTAGGTAAATAATGGTCAGTGACACTTCAATCCCTTAGTCGACTCTTACGACACCCGCAGGAGGAGTTGGGGTGGTGACAAATGTATTCTTACTGCCGTCACCACACGGCCAAATTACGAACTATTACGGGGTATTAGAAAATTTAAATAAAAATTTCTTTTTAAAATCACATATAGGTAATTGTTGTCTCTGAAACCTGTAAGAATTCCTTCGCACGTCACAACCGGCTGAATAAACATCCTCATACAATGTCTGGCACAAATAAGTCCGCCCCAAATAGCGAGGTCGCTGTGCGTCCTAGCAATGCCGTTTGGACACCTGTGTACATTTCAACCTCATTATGGTATATGCTCATTTTTATTTGCGATACGACATCACTCATAAAATCGGTAGTAGCCTGAAAAATTTCATTGTCACTTACTAATATAGTAATATACAGGTTGGAAAGGGACGACGTTCCTTCCCGCACCCGACCGAGTCTACCAACCATTACGATGAACTTTCAGTATGGGACCAACATCGAAATATGTTTTTAAAAATGTAACCCCTCATACAAAGTGACTGATTAGTTAAAGTTCAATAGTATGGAAAAGTCAATTTTCCATGTGCGATTTCGATGTTGGTCCCATAACGAAAGTTCATCGTAATCGTTGGTAGACTCGGTCGGTATCGGGAAGGAACGTCGTCCCTTTCCACCCTGTATATATATTTTTTAAGTAACGCACTCTTACTTAGCCCTTTTTTAACCGACTTCAAAAAATCAAGGAGGTTATCAATTCGACTGATTTTTTTACTAACTAAGACTAACGTCACCTGTCAATAAAGTTATATTCACTAATGAATGGATTGTTTCAAAATATCAGTGCAAATCCACCGATGTGTACCCACAAGCTCGTTCTAGTGTGTATAGATAGACCATAGACCACAGATTGAAGTAGATCAGACGTAGGTATTGTTTTTTTCTTGGGACGTCAAAGATAACGTTACGGTTAGGTGCCAAAAATATATTTACACGACTTTATTGCCTTATTATTAAGGTCGTGTAAATATATTTTTTTGCTTAAACCGCAACGATATCGTTCTGTATGCTTGTTTATCAACCCAAGAAAAAAACAATACCTACGCCTGATTTACAATCTGTGGTCTATGGTGTGGCTCTAGCATATCTTGTGTTTCACAACACCTGTAGCGTAGCTTACTCGCATCTTTTTATTCATTTCTTTTTAATCCATAAGTACTTTGGAGAAGAGATGGGTCCCATGCTTTTAAGTCCAGGGTGGTGAGGGTTCATAATTCCAATTGTTCTGTAATTGATCCTATTTGGCTTTTTAGCATTACGACCGCCATTTATATACCATTCTATACTGTTGAACTACTGAAGAATGGTATACTTTTTTTTTGTTTGTGCCATATAGTTGTTATATGCGTTGTTATATGCCATATAGTTAGGTACCAGAGATACCAACTGGTTGGAAAAACTTCAAAAACTGAACATTTTAATAATAAGTATCAATTAATGTTTTTTGATTTTTTGTACAACCTTTTTTTAATATGCTTTTCGAAGACATTTGACGCGTCTAGTCTAATCGAGCTCTGTGGCACTCGATTAAACACAAAAAAGGGAATGCAATATGCCCATGACTGCATCATTGAATGCATCGCGTTTGAAGTTCGTCCAGACAGGTGTGACACGTTTTACTTGTTTTGCAATCAAACACCATTTTTAAACTTACGGGAGCAGTAAACACATGTTCAATGACATCTTAAGGTGCATTCCGACCAAACCAGCATTCGCTGTTCTGTCCCCCACTCTACGAAATCAACGAATCACGTTTTGTGTAACGATTATGACGCATGGAGACCTTATACATCTCTGAAACATTTAGTGAAATGTATCCGTTTGTTTTCTTTTTACTCTGACAACTAGAGACCTTTACATCTCTAGCAGTATAATAATGCTAATTTTAACGTTTAACTAAAAACAATTGTATGCCCTTTTACATATATCTTTACATCTATACATTTCTCAAAATTCATTAAATTTATATAATTGTTCTGACTATTAGAGACTTCATCTCTAGTTAATGTACTATTTCTGTATTTATATTAAATCAGATGTATGTTTCGTTTTTAATTAATGCATGTTAGCTGTAAGATGTTATAAAACTATTATTTGAAAAAAGAAAGTCCCGCTGAGTTTCTTGCCGGATTCTTCTCAGGCAGTGGTGTAGGGTTAGAACCGGAGGTAGTTTTTTTTTTGCTCATTTGCTATTTAGTTTAACGATTCAAAAGCGCTCGTTGCTGGGCCTAATTGAATAAAGAATATTTTGACTTGACTTGACTTGACTTGATCGAATTTCGTAGAGTAGTGGGTTAGAATAGCGAATGCTCGTTTGGTCTGAATGCACCCAAATCCAATCTCCGAACTGTGATTTGGGTGTATGCGCCTTCTTAAACTTGAAAAGAAATATTTATCCAGCACTCTCATCTGTTAAAACATTTCTCACATCGTTATAAAAAGTACACTTTATGAACATTGTTATTTTATATTCTTTATTGTAACATCGCTGGGCGATAATGGATATTTGTAAATAAAATAATTATAACACTGTTGTTGTGTTAAACTTTTCTAAATGAGGTAATAGTACTTTGTGCACCAAGGGAGGTAAGTACGGAATTACTAACGAGGTGTTAGAAGCCCGACGCCGTAGGCGGAGGGCTTTTAATGACTCGAGTTAGTATTCCGCTTACCGACCGTGATGCATACAATGTTTTTCATCACACTTGCCGACAAAAAATAAGTTTTAAGACAAAATATTATCAAACGACGTACTGACATTTCTATTACTCCCTAGGGAATTTAAATTTTCTATTACTCCCGCTACGCATGCAAGCAATTAGACAGCAAGTGTGATGAAAAATAATATAATAACACTGTTGTTGTTTAAACTTTTCTAAATGAGGCAAACGTATTTTTTATTTTGCAACTATTTACTTGTATAAAATATGTTGTAAGTTGCCGCCTATGGGTTGTATGCAATTTTATGTCTTATTAGGCCAGGAAGTGAAATTTTCTTTGCGTATTAATAAGTACCTAGTGCCGATTCTGCCGATGACATTTTTAAGCCTAAATAGGTATTTTTAGTACAGATGGTGCCTTTTTTAGGCTCTAGTGCAAGAAGTGTGTTATTTTACGTCAGGTTATAAACTTCGGAGGGCCATCTGCACTAAAAAACGTCGTACGAGACACGTGAAAAAACGAAATTCGTAACTCGTGTCGATTCGAATTTCATGTTTTTCACACTTGTGTCGTAATGTACTATTCTAGAGATGAAAAAGGCTGTCAAGGATTTATTTGTACACAGTATCTATTTCAAGGCACATTTCATTTAAACGACCAGGCTTACATAAGCCTGAGGAGTTACGGAACGGAAAACCTGTCCCTCCAAAACCACGGCTCAGGTGTGTCTACCTAGAGTGTCTCGCCGTATTAATGCTTTGTATTTATGGGGCCCTGGTACCGCGAAAAACTAATTGGCTACTAAGTCCTTTAGGGGCTTGTGAGTCACTTGCATAGTCTTCAAATATTGGATCGTCCTGGTTGATCAGAAATATCTGAGCAGGCCTCAATTGGGAGTGCATATTCAGATATTTTTGAGGACCGATATATCTGATGGTGACTGTACTGTTTGGTTCAATTTTAGAGGGCAGTTTATGCTTTTCTTTATAGTAAGGTCAATGCGGGTAAGACCGTCTATCAGGAAAGTCCGTCTACCAACTGATTTCCACCCCTACCTCAACAATATAAGACGCATATGACTGACTTTCCTTACAAATAAAATATGGCGTACCCACACTGACCTTATACGTTATTTATTATTGGTTACTTCCGTAGTTTTATGTGGTATGGCATTGTACTATGGGGCAGAGCTTCGGACTCGCAGACGAATAGACCATATTCTACATATGCCCGATTTGCACTGCGAGCGGAGCAGAGTCATTAATGGTTCCGGTTCACGTTCATCGCTCGCTAAGGACTAGTATTCAGTTGACGGCTGCGAGTCACAGCAGCAGTGAAAGTAAAACGGAGCCATTAATGAATCCGTTCCGCTCGAAGTGGAAAACGGGCATAAGAGTCTGAAAATGACTGACGGAGAGGCACTTTAGTCTTTAAGGTCCAGGGCATTGTGGCAGTCTTTGGGGGAGGCCTATGTTCAGCAGTGGAACTCTTTCGGCTGATATGGTAATGAATATTCAGCCTCTGTAGCCTAGTTGGTAGTAACCCTGCCTACGAAGCTGGAGGTTCCGGGTTCGAATCCCGGCGAGGGCTTTCTTTGTGTATTTATTTATCACAAATGTTTGTTCCTTAGTCATGGCTATGTATGTATTTAAGTATCTATACGTATCTATCTATTTATGTATTTATTTTATTTTTATTTTATTATATATATCGTCGCCTGGTACCCACATCACAAGTCTTAATTGAGCTTACCGTGGGACTAGGTCGATTTGTGTGAGATGTCCCAAGATATTTATTTATTGATTTATTTTATTTATTTATAATATGATTTCCTTTCAGAATCCGAACTCTTCGATCCTGTATATTGATTTAAACTTTCACGATTATCACTCATATTTTAAAGACAAACGGGTCTTAATCGCGTAAACTTACGTTTAATTATATCCTGACGTTTCGGGCATGACGTTACACCCGTGGTCGCAGGCAGACTCTCTTCGATCCTCTTCGATCGAAATAGTCCCAAAGTTTTTTATGTTTTATCATGTATGAATACATTTTGTACGGCGGTAACGAAATGGAAAGTTCGAAAAATCTATATACATTTTGGGACATTGTTTTTCTTCTATTAGGATCGAAAGCTCACAATTCTGAAGGTGCATTCAGACCAAACGAAACGAGCATTCGCTATCCTAACCCCCACTCTACGAAATTCGATCGTTGCACAAAACGTGATTCCTTGATTTCCTAGAGTGGGGGATACAATAGCAAATCTGTTTTGTCTGAATGCACTTTGAGTAGAAGTCTTTAAAAAAATATTTACAGAAATAAACTGGGCGGAAAAACTCAAAAAATAAAATAAAGGCAAACCTAAAAAACACGTGACCCTCACTCGCTAAAAGAGTCGAAAAAGTAATATCCTTTTTCTTCAGTCCCTATGGAAGTATCTTCGGTATACTCTGGGGTGTAATCTGCAATTTCATAAAGCCAATGTCAGCTTTCTGTTTAGGTGATTTAAAAGTCCCGTGGTAGTACTTTTGTGTTCATAGTAAATTACGGTTATGGCATACACATTGAAAATCAATAAAAATCTAGATTTTCATACTAGACTCGTGTCGATTTGAAACACTCCCTTCGGTCGTGCTTTAATTTATCTCCACTCCTTTCGAACTTTATTTTTTTCGCACTTGTAGCGTTATGTACTATTTCACGTCACTCGAATTTTTAGAAAGGGAGCTTTTTCGATGTTCGAAATCTGCGTGCAGAAGTTTACTTTATCCGCTAGCGTGGAAAGTGTTTTTGATGCTACAATTGAGTGTTTTTTTTCCTTTAAGTATTAAGATGGACTATTAAATGAATATTTTGTGCGATAAAATATTTGACACCATTAATTTGGATCAGAGTTGTAATGTTTTAATTAAACACTTGATTACATTTTTTTCGGCCAACTAACATTTTTCTTGTGGTAAAGGAGTAAAATATTGTGTATCACTCGTCTGCAAAGTTGTTTTACGTATTTTGCTTTAAAATCCTCGCTATACTCAGAATTAAATTTTTTGCATCTATCTGTCTCTGTCAGTCCAATGACGCCTTCGTTGGAGTAAAAGAGACAGATGATCGAAATTTACGATTTTCGATGTTCGTGGTAAACCCACATGTTAAGGGTCTTAAGTACTTCTACGAAGCGTAAGTACTTACATTTAATATTAATATCTACTGAGAGAAAAAGGTAACGTAAATTATGAAAGTCGTTACGTAAGTACCTCGTGGAATTATTAAATAATGAGAAAGAGCTTTTTAGGAAAATGTTAAAAAATATCTCTTATATTTTAACGACAAACGCACTTAATCGTTAAATTTTATGTTAAACCTCTGTTACTGTTTATCACGTGATATGTATCTTAATACACCGTGTATTTTTTTTAATTCCGTTAAATTTAACAGGCTGCTTGGTACGTTGATTGGAGCTACCTGGTATATAGCTTTTAGTCGAACTCGAAAAAATTTTTTTTTGCTTTCATACATAATAAATGAAATGGTAAGTGTGAGAGAACCTTAAGAATAACACAAAAGTTAATTTCAGATGACTGACTGCAAATGTCAAAATAAATAATATTAGGATGTAATAACAGCACACTTGTTCAGTCATTAAACTTTTTTTCGTAATATTCTCAGTAATTGTAACAGTTAAGACACTATAGTTTCTTAGAGAAATTAATTCTATTTAACTTAAATAAGCTTCCCTTAAATTTAACGGAAATCGAAAAAAACAGCCTGTATAATCAACATCTTAAAGTTGAAAATGGATCTGTTGGACATCATCTCAGTGGCAGAGTTTTACATATTATCCTGACGTTTCGAGCATGTCTCCTCCTGCGACCACGGGTGTAACGTCGTGCCCGAAACGTCAGGATAATAGTTATCGTATGTTTACGCGATGAAGTCATCTTCGTCGTTAAAATATGAATGTTAATGGTGAAAGTTTAAATCGATATAAAATAAATAAATATCACTTTTTTTCGACATCATACGTGCCTATTTTGCGTAGTCCCAACGCTGGCCCGGTACTTGTTGGGGACTTCGCATACACCCTTGAATTTTTTCGCAGGTGTATGCAGGTTTCCTCACGATGTTTTCCTTCACCGTAAAGCACTTGTGAATATTAAATAATATTTCGTACATAAGTTTGATACCTATAACAATTTTAGAGTTAATTTAAATATTTGCCAACTTTTAATACTTGGAAATGCGCATTATTACTCATTTTCCTAAAAGCCCGGTTCATGGCAACATACTGTATGTTTAGGGCCTTCAAGTTTCCATTAAATAATCTATTAATTCCGTGATCCGTAATGTCACTGATTTCCCCCGAGGGTTAAATTTACGCTCGTACAATTAGCTTTTAGAATTTATGCTATCCGTACTTCCCCAACACCCTGCACCCACGTGATATAGCAACATTACATTATCGCAGGCGAAGCCAAGATTCCATTCTGTAATCGTATACGATAAGCGAAAAGTAATAAACGGACACGTGACCATTTTCATACATCATCAGAGATCGTAAAAATGTGTGTCATTGTTCGTAATAATATGGAGATGACTTCTAACTTGATTGAATAATTAATCATTTAATCATTTCCAGAAAATTACATATTTGACACCAGTAACTATGAAATAGTACATTGTGCATCAAAGGAGGTAAGTACGGAATACGGAATTACTAACGAGAGTGTTATTAGCCCGACGCCCTAGGCGGAGGGATTTTAATGACTCGAGTTAGTATTCCGCTTACCGACTGTGATGCATACAATGTTTTTCATCACACTTAGAAGAAAATAATTTTTAAGACAAAATGTTATTAAATGACATACTGACATTTCTATTAATCCCTAGGGAATTTCACTTTTCTATTACTCCCGCTGTGCATGCAAGCAATGGCGTGCTTAGACAGCAAGTGTCATGAAAACCTTATTAAATAGTAACCTTAAGCTTCGAAATCAAATTTCAAGAAATTATCCGTTTGATTGTTCATTTAATCAATTTTGAAGTCATGTCCATTTATTGCAAACAATTACGCACATTTGTCCGAGCCGAGCCCTGTTTATGACTTATCGTTCATAGTATACGATTGAAGAATGGCAATCGTATACTATGAACCTACTACTACTACTATTTGGCTAGGCATGCAGGTATACCTATCCTAATACTACCTATGCAACATTAAGGAAATGTAGGTCAAGCTACGTAAAGAATCTCAGAACCCCAATTTTTGTTACACCCTGTATTTTATCATTTTGTCTATACAATTTTATAAATTAGTCACTTTGGAAAACAAATAGACTGATTGTCTCAAGTCACTTTCATTCTAAGGAAGGTATGAACCCCGACCTTCAAGGTCAAAGCCTTACTGCTTTCACCCCAAATATCAGAGAAAATCTATAAAAACATCAGGACGCTTAGCCAAGTTGGCAATCGCTAACGCTTAGCGTATTGTAGTTTTCCCTCTCTGTCACTCCTTCATATTAGTGCGATAAAGACAGTTAGCTGCCTTTCGGTTACGATTGACGATTAAGCGTTAGCGATTGGCAACTTGTCTAAGCATCCAGCTATTTAATTTAAATCCTTCACCCAACGACATAAGAACTAACTCAACTTATTCTTCGTCTCCTGACGATGACATAGCACCTAAGTATTGTTTGACCCCTTTCATCTTACAGACATATTGATAAGACCGAAAGGGACAAAGAATACTAGCGACTTGCTAAGTTATAAGAGATAAGTCACGTGACCATAATATTGTATTACCTAGTCTCTTACCTTAGTAAGCTGCTAAGTTTGTAAAAACAGATGTAGCTTATGCTTTATGCCCTTTTAACATTTTTACTTCTTAGTACAGTCAGGGGCAAAAATATATATACAATTTTAAACCTTATACTCCGGATTTAAGTAAAAAAGTGTATAGATATTTTTGCCCTTGACTGTAAGCGGATAGTAACCTTTTAGGCTAACGGCCTCTTTCACAACTCCGTATAAATATCCGTGAAATAAAGTTATCGTTACCTTTTTCCCTAGGTTTATGAAAGAAAAGGACAGCTAACATTTATCTAACAGATATAAATTTATTCAGAGATGGTGAAGGCCTTAAAAATTAAAACGCTATAGACGCCATAATAATTGTAAACGTATCAGCAGGGCTAGCCAAAATGCTATTCTGTAATCGTATACGATAAGCGATATGTCACGTGACTATAATATTGTAAGAAAATGGTCACATGACTTTTCGTTCGAATCTGTCATGCTCATACGTTTATTACATACACATCGCTTTGCATTGGGGATTGCAAATTAGGATCTTGGCATCTCTGTCTCTCTTTATTAAAGTGACAGAAAAATGTTCCAAATTGTAGATTTTTAATATTCGCACTAGGACTGTACATAGTAGTTACGTCCTTTTAAAGCCAATATCTATACAAAGGTCATATCGCTTGCAGGACTAGAAATCAACCTTATTGTCCTACGCATAAGGTACTGATACAACTATAGTCATCTCCCTCGCACTCAGGGCCACAGCATCCGTATCGATCGCATGCCCTTGGCCTTCAGTCAACTTACGAACATCGAAAATCGCATCATGCGTCCCTGTCACACTAACGACGTTTTCTTTGGCGTGACAGAGAGGAAAAGTCGATACGGATTTCGACGTTCCCATTAGTACAGACCCTGACCTTGCGTGGGAACTTTTGGGGAAATTTCGTTTCCCTGTTATTGTTGGGGTAACTTTAGGTATTGGTAAGAGGAAAATAGGGTAGGATTTTCTATTGTTATTAGGGAAATAAGTTAGGAAAATGGAGATAAATTACCGAGAACATGGATTGCATAATGATACTCTATACATATGTATACTTACTGCCGTGTGGTGACGGCAGCAAGAATACATTTGTCACCAGTGTCACCACCCCAACTCTTCCCACGGGTGTCGTAAGAGTCAACTAAGGGTTTGAAGTGTCATTGACAATTCTTTGATTTCATTGATGATGGGCAGCAGCGTCATCTTAGTAGACACTTTACTGCAGAGTTGGGCAAAAAGTAATATGATTACTCCTTCCGATTACTGTTGTATGTGTACTTTGTAATATTTACATACAAATGTAATTGTATTTATTTGTAATACATACAAATGTAATTTATAAAAGTAATCATATTACTTTTTGCCCAACTCTGCTTTACTGCGATCGCTAATCCGCTTGCCTAGCGTGGCGATTATGATTTACCTCCAAATGCGTCTACACGCATAGTTTAATAGGAGAGGCCTACGTCCAGCTGTGGACTATCATAGGCTGATGATTATGATGATAATTGATACGCGGGGTTTTCGACAACCTTTTAGCCGTTCCCACGCATGTTTACAAGGATACTTTATTTAAAACTCGATTCTCTCCAAGTATTACCCAATTGGGAAGTCAATGACAGCTAGAGTTCGCAAGGACAACGCCCTCTTTCCCCCTCTACCCCACCCCTTTAGTGTCTCAGAAAAACAACGTTGATAAATGTAGGCTTCAGATTTGAAGGCTAGATACCTGCTATGCTATTCTCTTAAGGTGCGTTCAAACTAAAAGAGCATTCGCTGTTCTAACCTCCCACTCTACGAAATTCGATCGGTACACAAAACGTGATTGGTTGATTTCGTAGAACGGGCGCTAGAACAACGAATGCTCTTTTAGTTTAAACGCACCATTATTCACACATTCGACGCTGCGTTCGTCAACGAGCTCGACGACGAGACAGCATTGTTTGATTTGACATTAGGAATCGAGGCTGTGAGCGAGGTCGTGGGCGAGTTCGTCGCTGTTTTTCGTTAGAGAATACGAAGTTCGTACATTAAACGTCAAACTCTCGACGCAATGTTAGTTCCAGCTCACGCCGCATTCGTCGCCGAGCACTAGTGTCGTTTAAAGTATATTAGTGAATACCGTTTTTATGCTCGACGCTGCCGCAGCGCTGACACAGCGCTGACAGCAAGGCGGTTTCCTTAGTGAATAACACTGCTGCACGCTTAGCACATGATTGGTGCGACAGTATGTCGCGGCGAGACAGATTTCCCGTCTTTTACTAATTATATTAATGAAAGAGGGACGGATAGTCTATCTCGCCGTGACATATTGTCGCATCAATCATGTGCTAAGCCTACTGAACGTGCGTAGCCGAAATGTCAATCGCTAACGCTCAGTCGCGAACGAATCCCAACTGTTTTATCGGCCTAGTCGAAAAGAGTGACAGAAAACTTCGCTACGCTATGTTACTGAACGTAAGCTAAAGTCATCTTGGCTACGCGCTCTTATTTGTCCAATATTTTAACCCTCTAACGGGCAGGACTCAAAAAAATCTTGGGTGGCCTCAAAACTATACAACTGTATAATGATATAGTACGAAAAAATTTGTACAAGAAAAAAAATACAATAATATAGGGTTGTCGTTTTTGAGGCCGGTGCCCTATAAATAGTTAAAGCATATCACTTAGTGCGGTTATAATAGCGATTGCTAGACAAATAACAAAAAGATATTCGAAAATCAGATGTTTCTGAATATTTCTAAAAAGTTTGCATTCGAGTGGGATAGCAGGCCTAGCCAAAATGCGATTTTGCAATCGTATACCATACGTCACGTGACCATAATAATGTATGGAAATGGTCACTGATCACGTGACTTTTCGTACCAATCTGTCATCTTTATACATTTATTATTACACATATAGAGGCTTCCTTAATTCCTTATCTACCCCAGAGGAGACATAACCGTTAGTCAGTTATCGTTAGTAACAGCGACATCTATAAGGACATTCAAACAACAAAGTAAGCTGTATCATCCCTCGGGACTCGATTACGTCAGAGGTAGACACGTGTACAGGTTAGGTATTAGGGTTTAACGTATCCCGACTGTTACTGGGATAAGAGTCTTCTATCCCCAAGAGTTTTTGAGAATCTCCAACGTTTTTGTTCAAACGAAGATTATTCATGTCGTTCATGATTTTATACGACGTATATCGTAAAACCACCTATAGCCCAAACTACAAAAGCATTTTTTTTTTACAAAAAGATAGTCATCATCATCATCTCCGCCATAAGACGTCCACTGCTGAACATAGGCCTCCCCTCTGGACCTCCATATGTACCGGTTAGATGCGACCTCCATCCAGCGTGTCCCTGCGACCTTTATAAAGTCGTCTGTCCATCTCGTGGGTGGACGTCCTACGCTGCGTTTGCCTAGCCGTGGTCTCCACTCGAGCAATTTTCAACGCCATCGCTCTGCGTGCAATGTGGCCTGCCCATTGCCACTTCAGCTTGCTAATCCGGAGGGCTATAACAGTAAAAGATAGTCAAGATTGCTTAATTCCTTTCTATTGCATGATAAGATTTCATCACACATTTCATTTTTGATACAAGCTTTTGTCGTTTGTTTAGCTACTTTCCTTTACTTGTCATTGTATCTAGAGTACTCTTCACTCTTGCTACACGACCCAAATATCATAGTTGCTTATTAGTTTATATTTATTAGGGTGTCCCATATTTTATGAATTTTAGAAATGAATAACGCATACCCCCTAAATCGGTTTTTTAACCCCAAAACACTCTGAAAAAAAATTGGCTCATTCCTGTAAGAGGAAACCCGTGCCGACTTTCATCTGAAATTCCCATACAAATTACTATGAAAAAAATGAGTTAGACTGTAAGTTGATAATAATGTATTGTTCTTCTGTTCTCATCAAGTTAATTTTATGATAAAATGTTTATAAGACAGTAATAAGTTAATGCCATAGAAAAAAAAACTAAAAAAAAATTTGGTCATTTTCATACATTGTATCGGAAAATGGCATGAAAGTCGGCACGGGTTGCAGTTACAGAAATTAACTGAATTTAATTTTCAGTGTGTTTTGAGGTAAAAGAAACCGATTTAGGGGGTATGCGTTATTAATTTGTAAAACTCGTAAAATATGGGACACCCTAATATTTATGTAGTAATAACTTCCATAAGTCGCCAAAAAATCAGAAAGCTGACGTCAACGTGAATTGCAATTGCAGCCCTCGGGTCCGGCCGGCAATGACCTAGATGCAGCGCCCGGAAAGGCCCGGATAATGTGCCAAATGCCAAGGTTCCGCGCCTCCGCGGTCCTTCGCTCCGAGGTTTATGACTGGAACTGTGTACCGACGTTCGAAAGCTTTTAACTGGATTATTGGAAGCTAAGGCAGCCTTACAAGCATCGCCCGAAATGGCCTGGATCATGTGCCAAATGACAAGCTTCGAGGTTTAAGACACTGGTCTCACCGCGAACTACAAAGCTATGAACTATGGGCTATAAACACGAACACAAGATACGCACTCCCGTGTAAATAAAAGAGACACGGCGCTCAGCTATCAGCTATCACCGCCGGGCGAGTATCGCCGTGTCTCTTGTATTTACACGGGAGTGCGTATCTTTTGTGTTTATAGCCGATAGTTCATAGCTTAGTAGCTCGCGGTGAGACAAGTGCCTAAGGCTGGAACTGTGTGCCTGAAGCTTTAGTTACTAGATTATTGGAAGTTAAAGCAGTTTTGATTCAAGTCTCGAGTTTGAACTTTTCAGACTGTCATGCAATTGGGTGAATCTACAGGGTGTAAGTCTAATACGGGCGAAGCTCTTAACGGGTGTTAGTTTACGACATAATAAGTACATTCAAACAAGTTTTATTTAAAATTAGAGCAACAAATTTTTCCATACAAAATTCGGCGCGCAATGTAGAGCAACATACGCGAGTTAAACACTCGATGACAGCTAATTTCAAAAGCAGATGACATAACTGCCATATCAACAATAACAAATGTTCGTACCTACATTACTGCTCCGATAATCTTAATAAAATTCTGAGTGATTAATTAATGACGCTCGTTGCCATCATCACTGGTTAATTTTCGATTTCTGATAGTCCCAGTGGGTGTGACTATGATACTGTGAATAATAAAATTACAGCCAATCTTGACTTAATTTAGCCGACGATACAACTTGGACGTAATTTTCGAATGGAATCTACCTGAATTCCACAGCTTAAGAGTTCCCGAAGGATTAACATCGAAAGATTTTTATTCGTTGTGTATAGTAAATGGGACAGTTACATTATTTTTAACCTACTCAACAATCGCAAGAATAAAACCAGTCAACAGTCAGGCAGTCGGGTTCTCACTGCTTTTGACTTTTTAAAGTCAGTTGATATAGTACATTAAGATACAAGTGCGAAACAATAGAGTTCGATACGATTGGCAAATTAAAACACGACCTAAGGGAGTGTTTTAAATCGACACTATTTACAAATTTCCTGTTTAGCACGTATAAAATTTTTAAATTTTTCAATACAGGGGCCACCTGTTTCGACCTGACAAATTTGAACCACTTCTTGCACTAACGCATAAAAAAGCACCATTTGTACTGAAAAAAGTATTACAGGACAATCTTACACGAAAATACTCTCTTCGATAATAAGCTCAATCAAGACAGTGTTGTATATTTTAAAATAGGTAGGCGTAGAGCATTTACAAACTATGTAGAGTGCTAAAGTACAACATAATAATTCGACTTATTAGATTAAGTGATATGGGAGATATTGCTATATAGTACCAATTTATGTTGTGTCGGGAAAAGGGATGAGCAGTTTTCAATTTGATTATCTTTATCTATTTTAAGTTAATTTTCCATAGAGCGTAATATGATGTAATAGGTTTATAAATACCACTATTCCCATAATATGTTCTTTTTTCCTGTTTTATGATTTTTATTTTCTTTTTATGATCCCAATTATATCGTTCGCTTCGTGTTTCTACTCTACATATGAGCGTGACGATAAAATCGTAAGCTTCATTATCATTAACTTAAGGTGCGACCAAACCGCAGTTTAAAACCGGTAACGGTAGGGGAAAAAAAAATCGCAGTTACGCACCGCACCGTATACATCAATTACATCATGATTCTAACACCTGCAAAATATGCAGCCGCAAGCGCAACGAAACGCGGATATGAAAGATCTTTGAGGCGAAAATATGAAACAGTTGGGTTTCACGCCACTGACTCCATTGCGTTTCGGTACCGTTCGTTTTTTAGGCAGCAGTGTGGGAAGTAACACAGTAAGAATATGAAGAATAAGTACTCATATTACGAATAGTTATCCCCTCGTATGTGGTATGTCAAAAATGTAGGTACTACTGTAAAATAAACATTGAAAAGAAAATCCTCATTTCCAATTACATTGGTGACAAATGTCCTTTCGGATCGTTGTCACAGTTGAGGGCGTATAGTGATTCCGTACAGTCACCATTTTTTTAAGCAGCAGTGTGTTCGTAACTTTAGGCACTAGTCTCACTGCGAACTACTAAGCTATGAACTATCGGCTATAAACACGAACAAAAGATACGCACTCCCGTGTAAAAAAAAGAAACACGGCGATACTCGCCCGGCGGTGATAGTTGATAGCTGGGCGAGTATCGCCGTGTCTCTTTTATTAACACGGGAGTATCTTTTGTTCGTGTTTATAGCCGATAGTTTATAGCTTAGTAGCTCGCGGTGAGATCAGTGCCTTAACAGGATACTAATGTCATTTCACTCCCGCAATAACAGTAACCTTAAATAAACAGGACCTTGGCCACAACACCAGTTAAAGCAACTAGGTCACTGTCGGGACCTCCAGGACTGCAATTGCAACTGCAATATGCACCGAGTGCATACGGGATAAGGGTGAGAGTTGCGTGCGGTCGGCTGGATGACGTAACCCGGTATTATGTTGAGGTTAAAGGGAGGTTGGGAATATGCTCTTAAAAATGCCTATTCTCCTATGTATACATGGTGTTTCCCGAGTCACTAATAACTTTGCACACACCGTATATATCAAGGGTTGCCTAATGAAACCCAATAAGTCGAAATAACTATTTATTCGTCAGCCTCTGTAGCCTACTTGGTAGTGACTCTGCCTACGAAGCTGGAGGTTCCGGGTTCGAATCCCGGCGAGGGCATTATTTGTGTATATATTTATCACAAATATTTGTTTCTTGGTCATGTCATGGCTGTTTGGCTGTTTATGTATTTAAGTATCTATTCTATATGTATCTATCTATCATATATATCGTCGCCTGGTACCCACATCACAAGCCTTCATTACCGTGGGACTAGGTCGATTTGTGTAAGATGTCCCAAGATATTTATTTATTTATTGAAATGAGAATCTCACGTACCTAAGTGTCATATATGTGTATAGTTCGTATCTCATAAACCGATTTGTTCGATTTATCGGGTTTCACCAGGCAACCCTCGATATATAAGTCATACTGAACAAGTTTTAGTAAGGCACCAATTCCGAAATCACGAAAAAAAAAAGACTTTTAAAGCAATATGTATGTGCTTGAGTGATCTCGACTATTTTGTATGGAGAAGTGTTTTTTTCCTCCTATGACTCAGGAAACGCCCTGTATGTCTAGTGCAACATCGTTTTAATAAAAAATATATATTACTGATATTTTAGTGATTATCTGTAAGTAGGTACCTAACTGACAAAATATTATTATTATAATAAATATAAAGAAAGTTATTTTCTAACTACATATGAAAATTGTTTATCAAATATGCAAAAACTTCGTTGTTATTTTGATAGGCTGTGAATAATTTTGTCGTGAGCGTTACTAGACATTAGCCAATAAGACAATTTTATACTGAATTGAATTTTTTGTACTTACTACTAGAATTCACAACTTCATATCCTTCGGAATTGCTGTATTATTTTTACGCGTACATTAAATTTAACACCACTTCCTAAATTAAATTAAATTTTCCCCTTTTTTTACTATATATTCAGTTATTCACTTATTGGTCGGGTTTCTAAATTTAATTAACATACTCGTATTATAACAGGGTAAATATAGCAGACATGCGATATGATTGGAAGAAATTTTGTATCCGTCCATTATATATGTATATTGCGGCCTTGATACTTAGGTAGATAATTACCCCCTTATTCATAAACGTTAGCTAACTTAACAAGCCGCTAATAATTGTTTGTCCCTTTCGGTCTTAACAATGTGTCGATAAGAGCAAAAGGGACAAACAATAAACAATTATTAGCGGCTTGTTATGTTAGCATACGTTTATGAATAAGGGGGTTAGAATTTATCACATCTGGCTAGTGATGTGCCGTTCTAGGTAACTTACCCAAAACTCTATGGGGAATATTCACAAATTGTAATTTTCTCTATAGTCACATAGATAATTTTCTGAGAACGGCCCATCTGGCAAACCTGACGACTAAAAGTCCATTTAGACCAAACAAGCATTCGCTCATTCTACCCACTCTATGAATTTCGTTCGTTACACAAAACGTGATTCGTCGAAATTCATTGATTTCGTAGAGTGGGGGATAGAATGAGCGAATGCTCGTTTGGTCTAAATGCACCTTAAGAATACGCATAAATATTTAAAAACCTTTCACTCTTCTGCTAGAAAACATATGAGCGATTTGAAAAGCATTAGGACGTAAACAAAAGTCGGCGGTCGAGACATAAGACTTAGTTTTTGTCGCAAGCTATAGGTACCTAGTCTTTTAGGTACTTTACTCAAATCTATCCACTTGTGAGTTTGCAATGCGATGTTCAATATTGTTTGTTGCTCAGATAAAAAAAATTGCCTACCCTAACTAAAAACCCTGTACACGCAGTGGCGTAGGGTTTGAACCAGAAATAAATTTTATTTGCTATTTAGTCGAACGATTCAAAAGGACTTGCTGCTGGGCCTATTTGAATAAAGAATCGTTTAACTTTGACTTTAGTTTGGGGACGATTATGTGAGGCATACGTCTTAGGAGTGGCTTAAGGTTGTAGTACCTTCGAAACATTAAGTACAGATGTCGCTGTAAGCAGTGGCTTAAGATAGGCTAAAAATGATTACGTTGCACAAGTTGAGTGTATGTCTGTTTGTCTGCAGGCTGGGAGGCGGATGTCAGGCGGCGCCGGGCTGATGTCGTGCGTGCGTGAGGGCTCGCTGGAGCCGCCTTACCGACCGCACAACACACACAACCATGGTACGTACTTATCTGTACTTACCGAACCTAACCATAGCTCCTAGCCGTCTGTCCTTACCTCACACAACACAACGTAAGTACGTACAACACAAAACACACACAACTTTTTGTACAAAAAGTTGTCTATACCGACCGCATAACACACACAACCATGGTACGTAGTTGTCTATACCGACCGCACAACACACACAACCATGGTATGTAGCCTTACCGACCACACAACACACACAACCATGGTATGTAGCCTTACCGACCGCACAACACACACAACCATGGTATGTAGCCTTACCGACCGCACCACACACAACAATGGTATGTAGCCTTACCGACCGCACAACACACACAACCATGGTATGTAGCCTTACCGACCGCACAACACACTAAACCATGGTATGTAGCCTTACCGACCGCACAACACACACAACCATGGTATGTAGCCTTACCGACCGCACAACACACACAATCATGGTATGTAGCCTTACCGACCGCACAACACACACAACCATGGTACGTAGCCTTACCGACCGCACAACACACACAACCATGGTACGTAGCCTTACCGACCGCACAACACACACAACCATGGTATGTAGCCTGACCGACCGCACAACACACACAACCATGGTATGTAGCCTTACCGACCGCACAACACACACAACCATGGTATGTAGCCTTACCGACCGCACAACACACACAACCATGGTATGTAGCCTTACCGACCGCACCACACACAACAATGGTATGTAGCCTTACCGACCGCACAACACACACAACCATGGTATGTAGCCTTACCGACCGCACAACACACTAAACCATGGTATGTAGCCTTACCGACCGCACAACACACACAACCATGGTATGTAGCCTTACCGACCGCACAACACACACAATCATGGTATGTAGCCTTACCGACCGCACAACACACACAACCATGGTACGTAGCCTTACCGACCGCACAACACACACAACCATGGTACGTAGCCTTACCGACCGCACAACACACACAACCATGGTATGTAGCCTGACCGACCGCACAACACACACAACCATGGTATGTAGCCTTACCGACCGCACAACACACACAACCATGGTATGTAGCCTTACCGACCGCACAACACACACAACCATGGTACGTAGCCTTACCGACCGCACAACACACACAACCATGGTATGTAGCCTGACCGACCGCACAACACACACAACCATGGTATGTAGCCTTACCGACCGCACAACACACACAACCATGGTATGTAGCCTTACCGACCGCACAACACACACAACCATGGTATGTAGCCTGACCGACCGCACAACACACACAACCATGGTATGTAGCCTTACCGACCGCACAACACACACAACCATGGTATGTAGCCTGACCGACCGCACAACACAAACAACCATGGTATATAGCCTTACCGACCGCA
This sequence comes from Thaumatotibia leucotreta, assembly GCA_025490895.1. Classification (NCBI taxonomy): domain Eukaryota; kingdom Metazoa; phylum Arthropoda; class Insecta; order Lepidoptera; family Tortricidae; genus Thaumatotibia; species Thaumatotibia leucotreta. Next base: position 24,318 of record JALPQI010009021.1, read on the forward strand.
CAACACACACAACCATGGTATGTAGCCTTACCGACCGCACAACACACACAACCATGGTACGTAGCCTTACCGACCGCACAACACACACAACCATGGTATGTAGCCTTACCGACCGCACAACACACACAACCATGGTACGTAGCCTTACCGACCGCACAACACACACAACCATGGTATGTAGCCTTACCGACCGCACAACACACACAACCATGGTACGTAGCCTTACCGACCGCACAACACACACAACCATGGTACGTAGTTGTCTATACCGACCGCACTACACACACAACCATGGTACGTAGCCTTACCGACCGCACAACACACACAACCATGGTACGTAGCCTTACCGACCGCACAACACACACAACCATGGTACGTAGCCTTACCGACCGCACAACACACACAACCATGGTATGTAGCCTTACCGACCGCACAACACACACAACCATGGTATGTAGCCTTACCAATCGCACTACTAGCCTTCGTTGGTAGCCTTATGTCCTTGCCGGACAACACGACCATGGTGAGTAGCCGTCTGTCCTTACTTAATAGCACAGTACAACTATAGTCAGTAGCCTTCTATCCTAACCGGACAATAAAACCATGGTACGTAGTTGTCTGTGCTTACCGAACACAACTATAGCTCTTAGCCGTCTGTCCTTACCGTGAGGTACGATTCGTAGCCGTCTGTTCTCATCACACAACACAGCGTTACGTACGTAGCCTTACCAACCACACAACACACACAACCATGGTACGTAGTTATCTGTACTTATCGAACACTACCATAGCTCCTAGCCATCTGTCCTTACTGTGAGGTACGAGCATTTATAATACGTAGACGTCTGTTCTCATCACAACACACAACCACGATACGCCTAGCCCGGGCTATCTTTGCAGGACAATACAACCATGGTACGCAGACAGCTGCCTTGACGGCGTGAAATACCTCTGAAAAGAATTTTTAGAAAAACAATGAATGTTACTGTTAACGAAACATTATTACGAAGAGTTATGTTAGGAAATTATCTCCCAGTAGGTACACCTTACATTGTTTCTAAAAACCCACTTACTAATACATTTTACTATCCATTTTCCAGGCGAAGGCCGCACAGGCCGATTCTTCCGAGGCCTGCGCCGCATGTTCAAAAGGCGCGGTAGCAACCCCCGCAACCCATCGCCCGACCCTCGGAGCTCTTCTACCGGCGAACTGCTGGCGGCAGAGCGGCAGGCTAGGAGAAAGTGAGTAACCCCTTGCAACCCCTCTCAACCCCTCGCTCTCGAAACTTCGCAACCCCTTTACCCTTCCTACAGGATGAAATCGTCTGTTGACAACCAAAACTCGCTAAGTAAACAAATACTTGAAATAAAGCTCATATCTCAGTCTCGATCCAGTACTAACATACGGCGTTGCTAAGAGTAGAGACAGTTTTTATATGAGTTTTGGTTGTCAGCCAACGAAATGTGGTACAACAGAACTAACCTTGTTCGTGGTATGAATCAAGCTAAATCAAGTGGAAAACTGTTACTGGTTGGAAATTTAACTAATTCCTAGGCGAACTGCTGGCAGAGCGGCAGGCTAGGAGAAAGTGAGTCTATTAAATTTTTTTACATGTTAAAGTAACCCCTCGCAACCCCCATCAACTCCCTCGATCCCTTAGATCTTAGCCTGTTCAGAACAACGACCTGTTAGCTGAGCGGCACGCTAAGAGAATGTATGAGGGGATACTCATACTCATTTTCGCAACCCCTCTCGACCCCCATGGCCGCACAGACTGATTCCTCCCAGGCCTGCGCCGCATGTTCAAGAGGCGCGGCAGCAACCCCCGCAACCCCTCGCCTCGCGCAGGCTAGGAGAAAGTGAGTAACCCCTTGCGACCCCTCTCGACCCCTCATAACCCTTCGCCCGACCCCCGGAGCTCTTCTACTGGCGAACTGCTGGCGGCAGAGCGGCAGGCTAGGAGAAAGTGAGTAACCCCTTGCAACCCCTTTCGACCCCTCATAACCCCTCGCAACCCCTTGCCCGACCCCCGGAGCTCTTCTACCGGCGAACTGCTGGCGGCAGAGCGGCAGGCTAGGAGAAAGTGAGTAACCCCTTGCAACCCCTCTCGACCCCTCATAACCCCTCGCTCTCGAAACTTCGCAACCACTTTACCCTTCCTCCTACAGGATGAAATCGTCTGTTGACAACCAAAACTCACTAAGTAAACAAATACTTGAAATAAAGCTCATATCTCAGTCTCGATCCAGTACTAACATACGACGTTTTTATAGTGAGTTTTGGTTTCCAGCCAACGAAATGTGGTACAACAGAACTAATCTTGTCCGTGGTATGAATCAAGCTAGATCAAGTGGGAAACTGTTACTGGTTGGAAGTTTAACTAATTCCTAGGCGAACTGCTTGCGGCAGAGCGGCAGGCTAGGAGAAAGTGAGTCTAAGTATTTAATTATTATGCATTTTGTAGCAACCCCTCGCATCCCCTCTCAACTCCCTCGACCCCCAAGACCTTAGCCTGACCCCTACAACGTACTGTTAGCAGAGCGGCATGCTAAGAGAAAATGAGTATCCCCTAGTAACCCCTCTTTACCTCAATGGCACACAAATAACTGTACTACCTAGCACTATCTATCATTGCGTAGGACCCATAGCCTAAATCTAATCTAAATCAAGAAGTTCTGGCAATTTTAAATCAGTGACATGTGTGTGACATTCACGACTCACGTATGCTGCCTCCAATATTATTATCAAACCGCGATTAGAATGGGATTCGAAAGTACTGTTGACACAACAGTGTATAAGTCAATCTAGGATATACTCATAGTTATATGCATGTATTTATAATTTAAGTGCAAAGACTTACAGACAATAGATTAATTAATCAGTCACTACATCTATAAACAACTCTTTTCTTGGTAAATGTTGTGTCATTTGTTGTGTCAACAGTACTGTCGAATTCCTTTCTGATTCCGGTTTGATAATATCTTCCAAAGGCCTTAGCTGTGAAAAATCGCGCCAATCGCTACTCTTTCATCATCATGGTCCCACTATAGTGCCCTAATCGGCAATTAGATTGTCCATAGCATGCGCTATGCGTTGATCTTTACGTTACGTTTATTTTATGATTCACTAATCTGCTGGCTCTCATACTTCACCGGTCCGCCATTTTACATTACCTGTTCACCAACTGCTACGTATGCTATTCTCTTATTCACACATTCGACGCTGCGTTCGTCAACGAGCTCGACGACGAGACAGCCTTCACTTCGATGTAGAGCGCAGCGCTGCGAAAAACGGTATTCACTAACATAACATAGAACAGCTCGTCGTCGAACTGTAGGCGGTAACTCTCGACGCAGTGTAGTCCCAGCTCACGCCGCATTCGTCGCCGATCGCCAGTGTCGTTTATAGTGCATTAGTGAATACCAGTTTTAGGTTCGACGCTGCCGCAGCGCTGACACAGCGCTGTTAGCAAGGCGGTTTCCTTAGTGAATAACACTGCTGATGTGATTCACCATTTATTCCAGAGAGGGCGCCTACGGCAGCGGCCTGTCCGTGTCTCACGACTCGGTGTTCACTGGCGAGCGGAGCGACGAGTCCAGCGACGAGCGGCCTACCCCCCACCTCCCCACTTCCCACCGGGTACGTACCTACTTACCTAGTACCAGAATCAAATCATAATTGACCATAGTTATGCAAGAAACCCGGCTAAGTGCGGGTCGCCCTCGCGCGCGAAGGGTGCCATACCATTATAAATTTATTATTAAAAAAATACAGTTAAATCAACCTACCTCAAAAACTATAGGAGATAATTTAATCAAACCAAAAATCTTTGATAGCGTTTATTAATGTGCATAACATATATTTTTATTAGAATTTAATTTCGCGTAGTTTAAAAAATAGAGGGGGGGGGCACATTTTTCAGACTTTGAGAGCTGATATCTCGAAAACGATTTGCTTAAATAAAAATGAAATTTATAAACCTTCATATCATTTTCAAAGGCCTTTCTATTAATACCCCACACGCTTATATACAACTAACAATTTTTTTCTATCTCTCAGTTACATGTATGGAGGGCCATAATCCTGTAGCAGTTCATACAACACATATCCTTACCAAATTTTGTTACTGTAGCATTTATAGTTTCCGAGTAAATCGGCTGTGACAGACGGACAGACGGACAGACGGACATGACGAATCTATAAGGGTTCTGTTTTTGCCATTTTGGCTACGGAACCCTAAAAAGCGACCAACTTCGATTTTTTGACAATCAAACTGCTTATGTTATAGCTTAAGGACTGATTTTTCAATTGCCAGTTAACAGTATCTGTCAGTTAAACGCTAGCTCGATCCTGTTTTGACTGAAGACTTTAGAAAAGGATAGTTATAATTTTAACTAACGAATACGTTTATCTGACTATTGAAAAATCAGCCCTAAGTCAAATTGACAAAAAATAGTAGTTGGTCGCTTTCTGTATAAGACATAGACATAGAAAATCTTTATTAAGTTATCATAAAAATAAATTATATACATTGCATCCTTAAATTTATATTTACTAATACTATACTATACTGTGATACCAAAATAGGGGCTGATTTTACTCCGTGGGCTGAACTCAGCAAATGTTGCAACCGGTAGACTGCAACGCTGGTTTTCAGTCAGTAACTACATATGGTCAATTAATCAATTTATAATTAAAATTCAAAATCCATTGTACGGATCACAGAATTAGATTTGGATAGAAGAAACAAGTTCATTCATTTGTATGGCGGCCGAGCGTGTCAGATTTTGTACTGAAGTTGTTACTTGCCTATGATTTTAAATATGTCTCAGGCCCTTGAGTATTCATATTTTTTGTGTTGTTGCAATTAATATTACTTAAGAAGGCATTATTAATGTTTTTGTTCACTTCACTTCAACTTACAAAATTTGACGCCCGAAAGCTGCAAGCTGCGATTAAAGACGGACAACTCAGTGGATTTCACTGAGTTCATTTGACACGCTTGCTTGCGTAAGTAGATACGTTTGCTTGATCTATGGTATATATGACATCTGTGGTACGGATCCTTAGCAACCACAGACAAGGGGTTTTGGTTTTACTCCGAACTGTCAGAAAGAGTGCGAACGTTTTAAGTGCTTCATTCTAACCTAATTTTGACAACTGACACTGACGTCACTGACAGCTGTCTGTTGACAACATGACATCCGCTGGAATAAACCGGTTAACAGAAACGTTATGTTCTTAAAGGAACGTTTCCTCTAATAATAATCACCAAGTTAAAAACCAACTTCAACCGATTCCAAGATCTCCTTTTTGTTTCCATCATTGGTTTCCTCAAATCCTACTTTCTGAATGCAAATTCTCGTAAATGTATGAAATTTACCAAAAGCGCCATACATGTGACATGTAGGTACCTACCTATAACATTTGAAGAGATCCCTCGATTTCTCCAAGATCCCATCATCAGATCCAAACTTAATGCCAACGGGACCATCTCGGGATTATACACGTTCGATCACGAAAAAATATTTAAAATCGGTTCACGATTCTCGGAATGTCGGGTAACATACATACAACAAAAAAAACAGTCTAATTGCGAAACTCCTCCTTTTTTTGAAGTCGATTAAAAACTGAAGAGGTTAAAATTAGAAAGTTATCTATCAATTAGACGAGAAAGGAAAGTAACCTTTTAATACTATTTATATATTTAATTACTATACTATATTTAATTATATGTATATACTATATACAGGGTGGTCCAAACCTTGCCGTCAAAATTTTTTTTTAGATTCCTCACGCCATGAGCTATCAGAATATACCCCATGTATGTTAGCCGAGTTTTTGTAGTTTTCGAGTTATGAATTTTTGAAAAATGTTTTTTGAGAAATTCTGGAATGAAGAAATTTATTAATAAAAAAAACTATTGGGCTTTTTAACTAGTTTCTTTTTGTAAAAGTATTACTACAAATAAAGCATTTACTGACAAAAAAAATAGCGTCCTCACTTTGATACAAGTAGGATAAAAATACCAAATTCAAAATTTTACGTTAAAATCGTTTTTAGCGTAAAATTTTGAATTTGGTATTTTTTATCCTACTTGTATCAAAGTGAGGACGCTAATTATATTATTAATAATATTTCCTTCGTTTGGTGTACTACTACAGACATGTATGTCTTAATAGGTGTTATGTGACACATATAAATAATGTACCATCCAGTTCATCACGCTCTATTAAGCGTCTCAGAAGACCCCTTTATGAGTAATAAACTTCGAGTTAAGGTCAAGGCGTGAAGTTATAGCCAAGTCTGGCATTTACAAGAAAAGCAAGGTTGTCTGGTTTCCACAGTAATATGGCGTTGATTAATAACGAGGTGATCTTATAAGTACATTGTGCATCAAGGGAGGTAAGTACGGAATCACTGACGAGAGTGTTAGAAGCCCGACGCCGTCAGGCGGAGGGCTTTTATGACTCGAGTTGGTATTCCGCTTACCAACCGTGATGCATACAATGTTTTTCATCACACTTGCCGACAAAAAAATTAGTTTTAAGAGATAATATTATTAACTGACATACTGAGATTTCTATTACTCCCTAGGGAATTTCACCTTTCTATTACTCCCGCTACGCACGCAAGCAATGGCGCGCTTAGACAGCAAGTGTGAGGAAAAGATTCATTTTGACATGATGGGACACCATGAAAATAGTCAAACATTCTCAGCCAATTTCAGTCGTGTTGGACGTAGGCCTCTCCTAATACTTATGCGTATAGACGCATTACGAGGTAGATAAGTGTCCACAATCGCCACTCTGTCTGTGCCCACAAGCTTCCTTATAAATGCCTAGTTTATTTGGAAAGTAGCTGTTGTCCGCTAACTAAATTGTACAGAAATGAACTGACTTTCCGTAGAATTTAGTTAAAATACATCGTCAGCCTATCTCAGTCCACTGCTGGACGTAGGCCTCTCATATTGTAATCCATTGTACACGGTAAACAATAAATCATTTCTATTCTATTCTATTCTATTTAACTATGCGTAGACGCATTAGGAGTTACTTAAAAGCCCATAATCGCTACGTTGGGCAAGTGAATTTGCGATCGCAGTAGTGTGTCTAGTCTACTATGATGATTGATGACGCTGCCGCCCATAACTCTTCTCTCAAAGAACGGTCATTGATACTTCAATCCCTTAGTTGACTCTTACGACACTGGAAGAGTTGGGGTGGTGACGGTGACAATAAATGTATCCTTACTGCCGTGACCACGCAGCCAGCCAGAATTTAGATAACACCAGGAAATAATGTTTCCAAATAATCTTTTTTTTTTCATATGATTACAACGTTGTTTGTCTCAACAGTCAGTAGCTACCAGGCCTACTACCGCGAAAATCGAAATTCGTAAATTTCGAGGATTTTTCTCTGTCACTCCAACGAAGGCGTCATTAGAGTGAGAGAGACAATCCTCGTTTGCGGATTGGGAAGTTCGCGGTAGGGCCGCAGATTCTTTCAAGGTGCATTTAGACCAAACGAGCATTCGCTCATTCTATCCTGGGGGAAATTCGTTCGTTACACAAAACGTGATTCGTCTAAATTCGTTGATTTCGTAGAGTGGGATAATAAATAAAGTACGTAAATTGAAGTGTTATGAATATTGGCTAATCCCGAAAATATCACCAAATATCACCATGGGGGATGGGGGGGTCTAAAATAGACCAAAATCGTATGAAGTGATTAATGGACAAGCCCTTTGGTCTAAACGCACCTTCATGTGTCAAAATAATATTCGCTATACATTGCTGATTGATACATTTTCAAAAATAAAATTCATTATAATTAGTGGTTACGACTAGCTTCAAATTACCTCGCAATATCGGTATTATCGGTTCATAGTAATAAAACCTACGATTGGTTATGATTTGATGTAATATTGAAAATACACGCTGGGTTTGATTATTTAAGGTGTTTTACTACAACAATTTACAGAATCGTAATTGTAACATGAAGATAAACTAAGAAATTACATGCAAAATTAAATTCAACTATCAAATTGTAAAAATAACACTCAACATTCAAGCAGAAGAAAGTTATTTCGCTTGATTAGCTCTTCAGAAATGCAAAATGCTCAAGTGAATATTACGTTACGTTTAGATAAATACCTCGTGACATTTATGCAAATAGAAAATCATGACCGTCAATATTTAGAATGTTTTTCTTTGAGTAGATGATATTTATTTTTTACAAGCATTTACCTTACAAAACCATTACTCGTAAATACTTAGGCTTCTGACACGAACATCTTATTCATAAGACCGCGTTTCTACCAAATAATATATGTGCTAGAAAGTCAATATTTCGGAGTTAATCGTTCCAGAATTCAAAAGACTTGATCCCCCTTGCGTTATCTAACTTTTGATCCGTAGGTCCGAAAAATATGAAAATTATCAATTATGCTTATTATGCTGAACTCTTTCGAACATTATCTGCCCAGCCTTTTTTGAATAACTACACTGAGGATGGCCCGACATGCACCAGGCAGTTTTTTGACATTTGTGTACGGAACTGTAAAAACAAAGTGATAGCCTCCGTCTCCGCTTTTATGCAATTTGTATGTAGGTATGTACATTGTTTGTATGTATATTGTATGTATGTTTGATTACAGTGCATCGCACTTAGCCGAGAATTGCCGACAACTCTAATTGAATTCGTTCTATTTGCGGACGGCCCAGTAAGTTAGCGGCGGCCGGATTAAAAAAAAGCATTGGTTTTGTTTCCGATTTTAAACGAAAGGGACCACTCTTTCATTTTAAAAATGAACGTTTGAAAAGCGAATTGGTGAGAGATTGAGATCGTTTATTTCTGAAAATACAGGTAATAGTTATAAATATAAGTAGTTAAACGGTTAAACTCACGTGTAGTCACTACGCACGACATGTTCCGGAGAGCCTAGGTCTCCATTATAGAAATATTTATTTATTTATTATTATTATTATTTATTATTTATTAAACCTTGTGTACAAAAGAGCATGTTCGTTTGTCGGACTAAGTAAATAAGTCGATTGTAATATTAATTAATGTAACCACCAAAATGACGAAATTGAGTTAGGTAAGTATACCGTTCGACTGCAAATTTCCTGCTCTATCAAACGGTGTATATAAAATATTGATATCTAGAAAAAAATGTCGAATACGTTAACAAAAACTTTGTCATTTTATAAGGTTTCTACGTTTTTTATTAACGTACGAATTTGTAAGTACAAAACATGTCTTTCCTAATGTACCTACTCACCATATTTTTATAAACGTCACTGTTGTAAGCGCCGTCTGCATTGTATGGCTCATAAGCAATTCGGTTTCAATTTGTGAGTTACACTAAATTCCGAAATCCACTTTTGATGATTTTCATTGATTTGTTAACGTATCTCCAAATTTTTTTGAAAATATTTAACGTAAGCAGCAGCCATTTCCTGAACTATAAGTGTGGTCGCAGTTAGTAACTGTCTATCAAATAGACCTCTCAAAAATAAAACAAAAAAGATAAACATCATTTCAATAGGATAATTAACTAAAAAGATGCAGCATACTTTATAAATGTCCATTTCGTTTTTTGGCCCTCCCGAAAAGTCGTCATTTGGTGGTTACATTAATTCATATTACAACTGACGATATCTCCGAAAACTGAAGGGTTCGAATACCTCGAATACCAAATATAGATACTTACTTACAAATAACAATTTTGCAAGTATCAATAGCGGTACAATACCTATAAAAGTTGTTACGACTAAATGTTAGTGTGGCTGCAAGAGAGAAATATTTTTAGTTTTACTTTACTCTTTAACCCAGACAATGTTTCCACTGTATTTGTTTTGTTTACTTTTCCTGTTCTGTAATTTGTGCTTTATCTGAATAGAATGTATTCTATTATTTTCTATTCTTAATCTTCTTAAGTGGTAACAAGTAATTTAACGGTTAATGTATTTAGTGTATTTAGTAACTACGCGCGACATGTTTCGGAGAGCCTAGATCTCTGAATTTTTCGGGGAGCCTAGGTCCCCCAAACATGTTCTCGGTCCCGAATTCTCACAGGTAACAGGAATGCATTTATTTTTTGGCTATCCTCAATAATTATATATCGTCGCCTGGTACCCACATCACAAGCCTTAATTGAGCTTACCGTGGGACTAGGTCGATTTGTGTAAGATGTCCCAAGATATTTATTTATTAAAAAAAAAAGTTATTGTATTTTTCTGACCGCTTGTGTTTCAGCAGTTATAGTTGCCGATTTCTAGAAATGAACATTTGACAGTTTAGAAATGACCCTAAGGCCTCGGTCGTTTTGACCAGCCGCCGCCCGCCGCGTGCGGCCGACGACAGACGCCGGCCGCCGCGGCCAGCGTGTGAACTGGGTATTATGGTCGTTTTGAGATCGTAGCCGCGGCGGCCAGTCGCGGCAGTTTCCGAGGGTTTTGTTTGTGAACGGACGTGTGTGATAGAAAAAAACTATAGCATATATCTACTGCTTAAGGAAGAAGAGGAGGAAGACTATCTAATAGTATTAAAAAAGCAGAAGAAAAAGAAGAACAACATATTTAAAAGTTTTTATCCTGCGAATTGTACAATATACTGTGCACTTTAACTAATTCAATCAAAAACTCGTCACTTTCCTTTGTAAATTTATCCATATTGTCCGAGCGTCCAGACGCCGCAATGCTCCAAAATGACTAGAGACGCGGCGGCCAGCGGGCGGCAGTAGCGGGCGGCGCGGGGACGCCGCACGCGGCGGGCGAAAACGACCACTCCCGAACATTCCCGAATACACCATTCACACGCTGCGGCCGACTGGACGTCGTCGGCTACGGCCGGCGGGTGAAAACGACCAAGGCCTTATATGCAGGGCGTCCCAAAGTTATAGGACATGAAGGGGAAGTACCTTATATATCGTAGATAGCGTGTTAGGTATGCTGAAAGAAGACTTAACGTTATTTTTAAAATTTAAAAACTACTGGCTTCACCCGGAAATCGAACCAACTACAATTCTTTTTCGAATTTTGAACCAAACTTGTTTGGTTATTCTTTTAGATTTAGATATTTTAGATACTGTGTTTCTTAAGAATTGTTGTTTTTGTTATTTTTTATCCATTCTTTCGAATGACATCATAAAATTACTAATTATTAAAGTAGATTCGATGCCTAGAAAAATCAATTTTAATTTGGATTTTTTTTAATGCAGTATTATTTATTTTCAAAATAAAATAAAGTCTTCTTTCAGCAAAATATCCTATCTACGATATTTATGGTACTTCCCCTTCATGTCCCATAACTTTGGGACGCCCTGTATATGACGTTAAGACTATCGGAAAAATGGTGAGTCTTACCCTCATATTAATAAGGATTAATTTATAACCTGACAAAAGTTCATTCTTAGAAATCAGCAATATTATTATACGTTAGCTTTATATTTATCCGTAATTTTAATTTCAAAGCCACCTCACTAAATACTCTAATATACGTACTGCCCATTGAAAAGGCAACTGACCTTTAACAAAGAAATTAGCATTTCAGCTTAATTGAACCCATACTCGATGCAAATTTCTGCATCTGCATAAGCTTTGAGCTAAAAGGTATGATGCAGCGTTTAAAGTTACCCATCGACCTAATTTAAAGTGACGGCTTCTAGCTTTGGGGGCTTATTTAAGTTGTGAAAATCGTATTAATGAATGAATTTTATCAATAAATGAATAATACTCGTACATAGATCGAGCGTTTAAAATAACTGAGCTCATTAATTTAAAAAAATACTCTTTTAGTACAGATAGTGTGTTTTAGGCTCTAGTGCGAGAAGTGTGTCATTTTACGTCAGGTCCAAAACTTCAGAGAGCCATCTGTACTAAGAAACGTCGTACGAGACACGTGCAAAAAGGAAATTCGTAACTCGTGTCGATTTAAAATTCTCCCTTCGTTCGTGTTTTAAAACATCGCTACTCGTTTCGTAATGTACTATTTCAGTACCTACAAATGGTGGGTAGGTATTAGATTTATTTAAGAATGATCCAGGACATTTACCGATTTATTTTTATTTATTTAAATTAGTACCTTCAGTTAATTTATTACAGTCCGTGGGCTCTTATAAATATCTTCGGTTCTATACGTCTATAGGTATGTAAAAAGAGCGAGTGAGACAGGTAAAAAACCGAAGATTTTTCTGACAGCTCACGGACTGTACAGCCCTGGGTGCTTAGCAAAGTTGCCAATCGCTAGCGCTTAGACGTCACTCGTAAGCGAAAGGCAGCTGTCTTTGTCGCACTAATATGCAAGTGTGACAGAGAGGGAAAACTACGATACGCTACCAAGCGCTAGCGATTGGCAACTTGGCTAAGCATCCTGTTACAGGAAACACCTGATTAGCAATGTACCGAGGAGAAGTTTCATAAATTGCGAAACTTCTATAGAGAATGTTCTCGGCAATTGAAATTTTACAAGCTACCTAATCATGCCAAAACCGTTGTATATACATGCCTTTTAAGGTATATTTTTATGCCTTGTTTACTCAATTGTAAAATATAATATTCTTCATAACGTTTTTTTATAAGTTCTATTGGAAACATTCTCAATGAGAACTTACTCTTAAATTCTCATGAAAATTCTCGGAAATTTCCGAGTATATATTGATTTAAACTTTCACGATTATCACTCATATTTTAAAGACAAACGGGTCTTAATCGCGTAAACCCACGTTCAATTACATCCTGACGTTTCGGGCATGACGTTACACCTGTGGTCTGCCTGCGACCACAGGTGTAACGGTCAGGATGTAATTGAACGTGGGTTTACGCGATTAAGACCCGTTTGTCTTTAAAATATGAATTTCCGAGTATGTTCCCGCAATTTTGAGAGTGTTTTGCAACTTGTACACTACACCTGATATATTTTCGCTAAATTGCGAAGCTTCTTTACAAAATAAAAATACACGTATCGCTATTTATTGATTTTACATCAGTAATTATTTATTTTTACTACTCCAGCATACAAAGATAAATGGCTGACTTGTTTGGTAACAGCGACCTTCTTAATAGTACATTACGATACTAGTGCGAAATAAAATTAGTTCGAAACGAGTGGAAATAAATCAAAGCATGACCGAAGGTAGTGCTAGTTACGAATACGCAATTACACACGTGTATCGTACGACGTTTGCAGTACATATAGCCCTCCGAAAATTTCGACGTGACGTAAAGTCCTTTTCAGTGCATTTGTTTTTTTACGCACTAGTGGGGGATGTGTTCAATTTTTTGTCTGGTCCAAACTTCGGAGAGCCATCTGTACCTACTGAAAAACGCCGTACGATACACGTGCCAAAAGGAAATTCGTCGTTATGTAGATGTACTATATTAAATCGCTGTTGCATAAACCTACAATCAAGAAAGCGTGCCGCCTACTTTTATGCGCAATAAATTTAGGGATCGGAACTATGGGTGCAAAGCAAAACTTTAACAAAACTTGTCAAGTGGACATGAAAAAGCACACACATCCATAAAATACACACCCAAATATTGTAAGTTCAAGATTCCGATATGGGCAGTTTTTTATCTTGTGGCCGTTTTTTAAAATATTTCATATTTGGACTTTTTTACATTTTTTCTACTCAGAATCACGAGCTCTTTCGATCCTGATAGAAATAAAAAAGTGTCCCAAAAAAATTCCATTTAGTTACTATTTTTATACACTTTCTTCGACCGTAACTCAGTGGAAGGCAAACAAATTTATGGAATTCTCGGGACACGTTTTTCTGCTAATGATGATCGAAAGAACTCGCGATTCTGAGTAGAAAAAATATGAAAATATCCAAATTTGGAAAATTTGAAAAAACTACAACAAAATAAAAATCCGCCCATGTAGGCAATAAACATTTATACATATTTTTCTTGGATAAAGAGTCATATATGTCAGTTTTGAAGTTTTGTTAAAGTTTTGCACCCATAGTTCCGATCCCTAAATAGAAATTTTCTATAGCTTTGATGTTCAAGAAAATCCTATTGATCTTAACGACAAAAATAGATCAATTCCTTAACCGCCATTTATACCAATTTCCGCTTTCCTTAAGCTCGCAAAAGTTACTGACCTCGATAAAAACATATCCTTTACAGATTCGGTAACCTTAGCTTAGGAACATCGGTACTCGAAAACCTAATAACAAAACGACGTAAGTCCTTTACATTCTTAAGTAATATACAACTAATTTATTTTGCGCATATATTTCGCAAGCGAGTAAAAGCTAAACGTAACATGTGCTTGAAAATACACAGATCACCTCAAGTGCAAGATGAGATAGAGCATTAATATAGTATTGTACAGGGTGTACGTCTAATACGGGCGAAGCTTTAACGGGTGTTAGTTTACGACATAATAAGTAGGTACATTCAAATAACTGTTACTTAAAATTAGAGCAACAAAATTTTCCATACACAATAATTGAAACGTGAAAATGTCAAACGTGTGCAATGAAGCCAATGAACCACGAGTTTTAATATGCTTCGAAAATTTGTCATTCTCGGATTCTCAAATATCGGAGATAATTTTCGAATCATACATATGTATTCGAGATTAAGGTTCGATTAAGGGTGTGTTGTACCAAATTGTCTGTCAACATGAAGAACTTTTTCACTATCCTCAAACATCACACTGTCACATGAATTTAGCTGACATTTTCTCTTGCTTGGTGATAAATGTGATAATTTTACCTGACTGATATACAGGGTGATTCATGAGTCATGAGCAGGAGTGAACAGGCTACTACGGACGGTCATGCTGACCGACTTTCACTACGGCGACAACCAAGAAATCACCAAAAAAAAACTCTTAATTATGAGTTAATTGATAGTTAAGTATGAATTAACTCATAATTAAGAGATTTTTTATGCAATTTCTTGGTTGTCTCCGAAGTAAAAGTTGCTCAGCGTGATCGTCCCTAGTACCCTGTTGACTCCTGCTCATGACTTAAGAATCATCCTGTATTGATTTATTTAGTGAAAATCCAATAATTTAATAACTTCCTATGTCTCTTAATGGCGTTGTATAAGTTTTGTTTTCTTTTCTTACCTTTTTTTTGTGTATTTTTGTATATGTTTCATTAGTTCCTTTAAGCATTTCTGTCTCAATCACTAGTGGAAACTGTTGTGGCTCCTGTATTATTTATTTTTGTTTATACTCTGTATTATTGCATGCTGTTTGTTTCCCAGTACAATAATAAAAAAAAAATGAATTATTTGCTTGGAAGAGTAGATGTGATCTGACTTTGCGGTGTCTGGTGTGAGTCTGTGAAAAAATCATACACGGTTATGGCCTTTTAGTTTTAAATGACTCTACACCGTTGCTCCACGGTTTCTGCGCCGACGCAGTCCGCACATATTCGCATGCGCGCCAGACGTGTTTATTCCTTTTTTGTCCGCGTTTTAGTCGAGATGACTCACGATTCGCGGTGTGAAATTTGAAATTGGAAGTGGCCAGTGATATTGGTGATTGTGTTTTGTTTTTCGTGGCTGGCTGGAAGGATTGGGATTGAAACAGCTTGTGCTATTTCTATCATCTAAAAGATGGTCCTTGCAAAATTTTAATTTAGAACTTTTAGAAGTGGCCAGTGATATTGGTGATTGTGTTTTGTTTTTCGTTGCTGGCTGGATGGATTTGAAACAGCTTTATTTGCGCTAGTTCTATCATCCAAAAGATGATCCTTGAGCAGTTACCTACTGCTAAATTTTAATTTAGAAATGGCCAGTGATATTAGTGGTTGTGTTTTGTTTATCGATACTGGCTGGAAGAACTGCAAAAAGCGTTTCTTATGCAAGTAGTACCACACCAAAAATAATCCCTCTTGTGCTGTCAATGTGGAGATGGCAATTTTGAAATTCGATTTGGCCAGGGATATTGGTTTAGGTTGCTGGCTGGATATCAAAAAGAGGATATTTCTAGACTTTGGTTGCTGCTGGAGTAAAGAGACGTATAGTTTAGGTTTGGGTTTTACTCCCTTGATACACAGACAGAAACATACAGTATCTTTGTTACCTTGATGTTATTGACTCGAAAAAAGAGATGCTTATAGCGATTGGTTTCTACTGTTACTCGTAATACTGCCAAAGTTGGTTTCACAGATTATAATTTATATACCTTTCTTATGCTAGTATGACCATGCCGAAACTGCATTTTTGTAGACAGTGAAAAGCGACAGCGATAATTTTGTAGAGTGTTTAATAACTGGAAAGATTTCACAAAACTGGAGATGTCAAACTAAATGAAGTACTACAATCTTCTATAAGTTTCTTAAACTAGTATTACCATCAGTACTAATTTGTAAATTTAACTGTTTGTGGGCTTAAGAGGGGAGGCACTAATAACCTCATACACACCGTATACATATATTATATGTATAAATCATACTAAGCACAAAAACAAAGACTATTTCATACATGGTACTTTTGTGATCTCGACATTTTGTACGGGAAAGTGTTTTTTTTGTGTGTTAGGGGTTAATTCCATACTAAAAGTTGCTCATTATTACTTGTACATATACAGTGCGTGGCCTACAACCGGGGTGAAAATTTAAACGGTGCATTAATAAGCTGATCAACAATCATTTCCACATATTGTAATTAAAAAAAAAAAAAATTTTTTTGTAATTTTTTGTTCATGTATTTTTCATTATTATGGGTTCATTTACTTGAATTAAAAGTTATCAATAACTTATCATTTTTGAATCATTGAAAAATGTACAATTTTTTTTTAAAACCGTATCAAATTAGTGTAAAAATGCAAACAAAATTATTGTTATGACTTCCTACCTGGTATACTATCAAGATGTCTTGCGACTGACAAGCTACGACATCGTGATGCCAAGATCCAGTACTAAAGGTCCATAGCTTTGAATGACAATATCTCCGAACTTAACCACTTTGAAACACCGGGACCTTTACAGGATTATTGCTGATAGTCTAAGGAGTCACTCATTTCATTTTTCTCCCGTGTTAAAGACCACACACTGTATACGGTGTGTGCTAGCTTATTTGTGACTAAGAAAACACCCTGTATACATGACAATCATAGCTCTGTAGCCGTATCCTGACTTTGCAAGTATCGGTAACGTTAGGTTTTATATTGATTTAAACTTTCACGGTTTTACTCGATACGTAAAGCCATCGCGCTCGCTCCAATATGTCAGTACGACAGCGATAGCTTTACGTATCGAGTAAAACCTAACGTATCCTTTACTTTCCAACTCTTGGTACGGCTACCGCAGGCCTAAATGCCATTCTGCAATCGTATACGATAAGCGATAAATCACGTGAAAATAAAAGAGACACGGCGATACTCGCCCAGCTATCAGCTATCACCGCCGGGCGAGTGTCGCCGTGTCTCTTAAAGTGCATTCTGACCATACGAGCATTCGCTATTCTATCGTGATTCTATCCCCCACTCTACGAAATTCGATCGTTACACAAAACGTGATTCGTTGATTTCGTAGAGTGGGGGATAGAATAGCGAATGCTCGTTTGGTCTGAATTAACCTTTATATTTACACGAGAGTGCGTATCTTCTGTTAGTGTTCATAGCTTAAGGTGCATTCAGACCAAACGAGCATTCGCTATTCTAACCCCCTACTGTACAAAATTCGATCGTTACACAAAACGTGATTCGTTGATTTCGTAGAGTGGGGGATAGAATGGCGAATGCTCGTTTGGTCTGAATGCATCTTTAGTAGCTCGCGGTGAGACCAGTGCCGAAATGTAGTTATTTCTGTACTCGAGTTTGTTGTGTTGAGTCACGTTATGCCGGTTTCTGATCAATAATGTTTGACATTGGAAGTGATTCGGTGTGGGCAGACGGGAAGCCAATGCATCTTTTTGTACACCGTGTGTTTTTAATACACCGTGTTTTTATTGATTTCCGCCAAATTAAAGGGAAGCTTATTTAGGTCAAAAATAATCAATTTCTCTAAGAAACTAAGTGTAACTCTTACTGTTATTGAGTTATTAAAAAAAATAAGTTTAATGATTGAACAAGTGTACTGCAACCTTTATTACATCCTAATGTTACTTATTTTGACATGTGCCGTCAGCAGCAGTCAGTCACCTGGGATCTTATTCTTAAGGTTGTCTCACACTTGTCATTACAATTATTATGTATGAAAACGAAAAAAAAAAATTTACGAAATTAACAAAAGCCCATATACCAGGCAACTTCTATCAATGTCCCAAGTAACCTGTCCAATTTAGCGGAAATCAATAAAAACACGGTGTATATTACTCGGTCATAATACGAGTTTTGATACCTTTAGAGTCATTTATTCACACAACTTAAAACAAAATGTGCCGCGAGGCATGCATAAATATGTATCGTATAGAAATAGTATTGAAATTCTTATACTTGTCACATTAAGACGGTGGTTTCTCGATATTTAAATACTGACATTGACTTTTCCTCCATATCGTTTTGTGAACGGTTTCTAAAAAATAAACAATAATCCTGAGTGTAGCGGGTGTTTTAATTAAACATACGTGTGTCATACAAAACTTTTCTCCTCATTGTAGCGAAGAAAATGTAATAATATACACAAAAAAGATAAAAATGTTTCTAAAATTTGTATTATCTAATGTCAATCAGTCATCACTGGTTATTATAAACTTAAAATAAAACTTCATTTTGGAAACTGCTACAACTTTTTTTTTTACAGTGTTGATTGTACGTTAGTTAGTAGTTACAATAATATAGGTACTATTGCATTGAAAAAACATTGAGGATTCCAATTTAAGAATTAACATTCATTACATCCTTCAAACATAATCAAGATTCAAACAATTATTTCGAAATCGAAATGTACGGAAAAATCAAGAATATCGACTTATGAGATTAATATAAACGGTTTTGAAGAGTATTTTGAAAACATAGGCATACTGTTCTAAGAAAATACGGGAGTACAATGAATGTTACAAAACAACTGCATAACTCATAAAATAATAAATAATCATCTGGTCCTCTTCCATTACCAGATCTTCCAAATATTCGAGAGTCAGGTATTCGAATATTTCGAATATTCGGTATTTTATATCGTGATATTCGAATAGTTTAAGAATCATATAAAAGTTTCAATTGCGTGTAAAATTAATTTGATTTGCATATTTACGTGAATTTGTTATATTTATTTTTTACAAAACATGAAATATACGACATTTTTCCTGCAGTAATCAACATACTCGTAGACAACTAACTAGAGTTTCCAGTCCTGTGTGCTTAGACAAGTTGCCAATCGCAAACGCTTAATCGTCAATCGTAAACGAAAGGCAGCTAACCGTCTTTGTCGCACTAATAAGAAAGAGTGACAGAGAGGGAAAACTACGATACGCTACTAAGCGTTAGCGATTGGCAACTTGGCTAAGCATCCTGTAGACACTAATAACGTTACAGGTTTCTACCTATATCCAAACAAAATGGTACAAACAAAATGTTGCATTTAGGAACATTTTGTTTTACTACCAAAATAGAAAAAATATATTTTTCTAATACAATTAAATGGTGTACTTATTCGTATTATGCTATGATGCAGAATTATTATTAAATCTTAGTAATTGATGCTGCAGTGTCTAAATTTTATATTTCAGGCTAATAAAATAATATTCGAATACCTCACGCCGTATTATTCGAATACTAAAATGAAACGAATATTC
>JALPQI010009022.1:0-39909 GCA_025490895.1 Thaumatotibia leucotreta
GATTTGTAAGTGTTTCTAAGTGAATTGATCATGATTTGTATGGGTGGCGCGTAGTTTACGGTATTGTTTATGATACTTTATAATTTTTATTTGTGGTATTCTTGTTTTGTGCAAATTTTATTTTATCCGAAATATCAGTTTTTAATATTAATGTCATATAGGATAAATATACGGTGCGCATAATACGGTTCATTATCCATACATTACCAAAGAAAAAAATGTAGCAGTTATATGTATAGCAGTTTCATGGCGTAATATTTATTATTTAGTATTTTTCTAGTATATTTTGTGTAAAAACTCAAATTGTTTCCAAGACCATCTTAATAGGTGTTTTAGTACAGAATGGTGTCTTTTTTATGCGCTAGTGCGAGAAGTGGCTCATTTTGCGCCAGGTCCAAAACTTCCATCCAGGGCCATCTGTACTAAAAAACGTAGCACGAGACGCGTGCAAAAAGGAAAATCGTAACTCGTGTCGATTTAAACCACTCCCTTCGGTCGTGTTTTAAAACATCGCCACTAGTTCCGAATTTCATGTTTTTCGCACTAGTGTTGTAATGTACTGTTTCACAGTTGGGATCACGAACCCTGTAATCACCCTGTACACCTCAAACTATAAGATAAGACAAGACATTTATTTGAAATATAAATTAAATTAGCTAGGAAGTTAATAGTGCCTAACAGGTGGATTGCAAAAAAATATACATACGTAGTTAAAGGCTTCAATGAAAACAAAATCTAACGTCGTAATTGTTGTGTTAAGATGTACAATTTATTGTAACGAATTACTTATGGCAGTGAAAAAGGCGACAAACTCTTTTCTATAAGCGATCGCGATACGCGCCTGCATTTTGTAAATATGACGCTTTTATCAACTGCCAAAGATTGCTGGACAGAGTACACACTATAAAGAATATGACTAATTTTCGTAACACAATTGCCGCGATCGCGTTTTTTGTTTTGACTAAGGCCTTAACCATGGTGCAAAATCCTTGCTCTTCGGCGTTTCACGGAAACGCCCGAATTAATCTCCCTGTCTCAATTAGCTTCAATGCAATATATACTGAAGTTCATTGTGACAGCAATATGAATTCGGATTTTTCCGTGAATAGCTGAAGAGAAAGGATTTTGTACTACATCTGTAGGATTTTTTTGAAATCGACCTAATACCTGATTAAGTCCCGTTTCTCGCTAAAATAACCTCGCAATAGCAACACTGTTCACTGTTCAGATATTTGTTAGCACGTTCAATATATCCGACTATTCTCGTAAACTTAAGGCGCACACTCAATAAATTGTACTCCATTAATATGAGTAACTCCTGCCAATAGCGGTAACATGTTTGCCTATATCTTACGTAAGCCGACGACACACTAACTTGTGAGGGCTTTCCAGCTTAACTGGGTGTACATGTGTTAAAGCAGTACTATATCTGCGAACAAGGCTCTAATTGTGTTATACCTAAAGGTGCGTTCAAACTAAAAGAGCATTCGCTGTTCTTACCTCCCACTCTACGAAATTCGATCGGTACACAAAACGTGATTGGTTGATTTCGTAGAACGGGCGCTAGAACAGCGAATGCTCTTTTGGTTTAAACGCACCTTAATAGTGTTATACCTAATACTGATCCCAACCTGACAGGAATTTTATTGTCTAGGGGCCGCAGGATATTAGTGTATTATAATAAAAGAAAATTTATAGTCATAATTTTTGTGGTACGAAGTTAAATTTTGTGTAAGAAATTTTGGCAATTAAAAAAGGCGACGAATTCCTATTTTCTATGAGCGATCAACAATATGTAATTGCCTTTTTCTACTGGTAAAGGTTTTTGGACAGAATAAACCGTTTAAGTAGTTTGTATGACTAATTTTCGTAAAACAATTGACTCGATCATGATTTCTGTTTTGATTAAGGCCATAATTATGTAATTTTTTTTTTGCAATCAGGTCCCTAGACTCGTAGTATCATAGTGAGTCGGACTACTGCTGTACAGCATCTGTGGCAGGGGTAGTACTAGCTTAAGGTTCTGTTAATCCTGACATTTGCATACGGCAGCCGTAACCGTCGGCCGGGATTTGACGCCGTCTTGCCGGATCCGGGGCTGTTCCGGTAATTGGTGTTGGTTATCGCGGATTGCAATGTTACATACAGGGTAGGGTGCTTCTTATTTTTGCAATTTTGTAGGATGTTCGAACCAATAAAGGAGCTCATTGCTCTCCCGATTGCAATTTTCTATGGAGCACCCTCTCATTTTGTTAACATAACATCAAGTAACAAAATGAGAGGGTGCCCCATAGAAAATTGCAATCGGGATGTGATGTTGAGAGCTTATGAGCTTTGCTCTCAGATCAACCAGTCGCAGTTCCTAAATCGCTCGATGGTGGCAGTACCCGTATCGTGAGTTATCAAGTGTCAATCACTTTAGGTTTTATTCGATGCATGCATTCGGGGCATCTTCAATTTTAGGGACACCCAATTAGCGTGAGATTAAAAAAAGCTTAACTTCTGTCAGGTTTGTAACAAAAATTGATCATTTAATTTCAGTAAAAATAAATTTTGGTGTTCATTTTATCAACTTGCCATAATTATAAGAATATAAAAACCTTAAGTTTAAATTCATGAAGATTTTTTACGTAATTCTCTTTACGAATCTGATCGCATTTAAGCTTGTTAATTTCAAGCTGATTGGGTGTGCCTAAAAGTGAAAATGCCCCAATACGTAAAGCAGCCAATTCTCCAATAAATACGTATGCCCGCGATAGAATGCTTTTATCGAGTAAAACCTAACGTACCGAGACTTGTAAACTCAAAGTACGGATACTGAGTTGAAGTACCAAAGTTCGCCTAGTTCGATAGCCCTACGCAAATTACGCAACAGAACAATAACAATTAACAACTAATACATGCGTCAGGCATTGTAAAAATCGACGCGTGCGCCGCATAACGCGCCGCCATTTGCAAATAATGGTGCATCGGCCGCCGCTCACCTTGTGCGCGTGCGGTGAATGCTGACCAGTGCGTTTGGTATTGCCAGAGCGTTTAGGATCAACGTAATCAGGTAGGCTTTGTAAATTAATCTTGTTTGGACTTTTTATTGCCGTGTGGCATACGCATTAACCGGTTAAAAAATAGCCGTAGACTGATATATCAGACAATCAATAACCAGCTCACCTTGCCAGAGTCTGATAAATAAGACAAAGGTGTGATTTGGCTTTAAAAAAATGCCTTGGGAAATCTTACACAAATCAACCTAGTCCCATGGTAATCTCAATTAAGGCTTGTGATGTGGGTACGCTTAGCACATGATTGGTGCGACAGTATGTCGCTGCAAGACAGATATCCCGTCTTTTACTAACTATATTAATAAAAGAGGGACGGATAGTCTATCTCGCGGCGACATATTCTCGCACTCATCATGTGCTAACCGTACAGGCGACGATATACATATTTATATAATAGATAGATCATATAGATACTTAAATACATAGACAGCCATGACCAAGGAACATAATATATATTTGTGATAAATAAATACACAAATAATGCCCTCGCCGGGATCCGCACCCGGAACCTCCAGCTCCGTAGGCAGAGTCACTACCAACTAGGCTACAAAGGCTGACAAAAAAGGCTAAGAGATTGAAGTTTATTTATCGTAGATTGATGATAATATACAAATACAAAATACAAAATGATAGGCAGCAGTATCATCTTAGTGGACACACTACTGCGATTGTCAACCGGCTTGCTCAGCGTGGGCAATTGGGCATACGTTGACGTATAATTATATCTAGAATCCGTAGACACCAGTTATTTCCAGAAAACACCTATTTATCTAACCTATCTATCATTTTTCGGCAAAAGATTGGAAAAACATCATATAAAATTTAATTCGAGTAATCGACCATGTTTAAAAGAAACTCTTCCAAGAATACCATAATTTGTGAGTTATGACCTTTTATTTCTTGCATTTTAATACTTTTTGATATGAAATTAATTTTAAGTTATTAATTCGTTAATTGGCTACAAGACCAAAAAAGAATTATCATGCCAACGCATGTAATTTTATTAATATTACGGTTTTTTCGTCGGCAGTTGACGGCTATTGAAAAAAAAACAAAAAATGTGAATAACTCGAAAACCACTAAATTTAGACCCCCGGTTGACTGGGCTAAAAACATTGTAAATAGGCTCTAGAATAACCCCTTTCAAGGTATCGGTCGAATTACAAATCACCCTGTATACCTATTTATTTTATACATGGGAAGCACATGATGCGAAACTTTTAAGGGTCATATCAATAAATACATTTATCGTCATATCAGATAACCGCCATGTTGGATCGATAGTTCCGAACTTGTCCAATTAATTGTTATAGCAAAACATGTTGCGAAGATGCTGCTGACATAACAATGAGGGTTGAGATCGGATATTGAGGGTTAGAAGATTCTTTGAAATTTCTGACTTTCAGGGTTCTGTAGTAAACTAGGAACCCTTATAGTTTCGCCATTTCCGTCTGTCTACCTTTCCGCAGCATAGCTCAGTCAATCAATGATATATAAGTAAAGATACGTTATACTCTAACAAAATGAGCGAAATAAATACTTCACATCATACACCTACGATTTATTGACAGTTGACATACACCTATCTTCATACTTTAAAATGCGTAAAAGAGATGGCAAAATACATATAGGGGAAACTTGCCTAATTCGTACCCCTTAAGAGAAAGTGCTAAATATCAGGATATATAAATAAGAAATTAATATATGTATGATATCAAAATAATCTTTATTTATTTACTGATTGACTAAAATAACAAATTAATTTTGAACTTAAATATATTCTGAGATAAATACATTAAAAAAAAAGTGGAAAAAGTACGATTTAAGACTATGTATTCCAAAATCGTACCTCTGTATTCCTATATCGTACCGGCGTAACTTAGTACGAAAATTAAGATTATATAATTATTTATAGTCTCGTAATCATAACCAATGATATTCAGAGATATTAGTAATATTTATTTAACCACTAATCTTATTATATTGTTGACTTCCATGCTTGCTTATTTCAGATTTCAAACTAACATTTTAACGATTTTTTTCAATCCTTAATTGTTTGTCGGATTGCATAATTTCATGGAATTGTCAAAAATAAAATTACAAGCATATTTCTCGACTCCAGCACAAAGTCAGTGGATCCAGTCTTCATCGCGTAGGTACACAAATTATTGTCTCTTATTCTGTTTCATCCCTACAACATGAGCCTGACCAAATTTATTATTTTTTTAATATTCCGTCGTCAATATACACAGAGAGTTATTTCAATAACTTGCATGACTAAGTATTGTATTATCGATTGGTTATGTTTATCATATACAGTCAAATAAACGATTATTCCTTAAACGTACCGGTACGAAATAGAACAAAGTGATGAGTACGATTTAGGCATAAGGTAACTAAGATTTAAAAGTTGCCGTATAAAAAAATTGTTGTCAAACTGACGATAGTATTTCTCGTAATTAATAGCGTAAATAAGTAAAGAATTAAGCAAAATACTTAACATAATATAATTTACATAGCTCATTGCGATCAAAATTGAAATCCTTAAGAGTCGACCTTAACTATTACTCGAAAACAGCGAAATTAATAACTTATTGAATAATTTTCGATGGAGTGGCACTGTGGGGTTGTTTCTCGGATGATGTAACACACCGACCAAGTTGTTCAATTTTATAAAACTTGCACTGCTTCAGCAGTTTCAATTCACAAGATATTGATGGAGTACGATTTAGGCAGGAGTACGATTTAGGCAAGTTTACCCTACTCGTATTTAATAAATAAAAAAGAGACAACTAGCATTTGACAATTGCGCGTCTATTCTTAAGGTTGTTATTGATAAACATTGTTTTAGTAGTAGTAGTAGTAAAACACTTTATTGCACAAAAACACAGGAAACAAAATAAACAGTATGAATATTACACAGATTTGTACAAAGGCGAACTTATCCCATTAAGGGATCTCTTCCAGTTAACCTTTGAGCAATTGAAGGAGAACTGGAGATGGTAGACATCCGTAAAGGACACGGCATTAAAAAGAAACCCAGTGTTTTCCAATCCGCTAAACTACCCTAAAACCTACTGGATATAAACTACATACCATACGATAAATAATAAAATAAACTACACAAATATACATATATATATATACATACATCTACAAAACCGCATTATGTCCTTTAACTTATGTATCGTTCGAGAGCCATAACTTTTTTAAATTCATCTTTAGCGATGCGACCGACTGGCACTGTCGGAGAGAAGGTGGTAACGAATTCCAGAGTTTTACCGAGTAAACTGTAAAAGACTTGTCATAGGACCGATGTGTATGAGGTGGAATAGCTAGAGAGAGATCGGCACTTGAGCGAAGCCGGTGCCCGCTGCCGTCCGCCAAAAACTTGAACCTCTCCGATAGATAGGGAGGGCAAGAGGGAGAAAATAAAATATTAAAAAGAAGAGTAAGTACATGGGTGTCTCTACGGCGCCGAATAGTCAGCCACTTAAGTTTTGCACGGAAACACGAGATATGGTCAAATTTACGAAGGCCGAAAATATATCTAATGCACACATTCTGCAGCCGCTCCAGCTTGTCAAGTAGCTCCTCAGTAAGATCTAACATAGCGATATCTGCATAATCAAGGAGTGGAATCAGAAGAGAACTTGCAAGCATAGTTTTGGTGTGCACAGGGAGGAAACTTTGGAGACGGCGAAGCGAGTGCATTGAGGCAAAAAGTCGCCTACTAGTTTCTGCCACATGGGGAGCCCAAGAAAGTGTTTGATCCATGACAATGCCTAGATTCCTTACAGTGGGTGTAAAAGGAATGTGTGCAATTGTTTTATCTCTGTTACTCTTGATCTTAAACAGCATAAGCTTGTTTTTTTCTCGAAGTCTTTCAAAAACGTCAAAATGGCGTCCTATTTATTTTCAATAAATAGTAAAATTGAAAAAAATATATAATTCAGTTTAATTGCGCATGACGTTTGATGTTAAGGGCACTTTTGCATTTTATTTCGTAGTTTTCACTATTGTATAACATAAAATGACATTTTAGGGTGCAGTTCATGTGATTTGCGAGAACTCGGCAGTGGTAACTTTAATCGTCTATAAATGAAAAAGTGTGACCTGTAGGATAATATTAACACTTTTGTGATACTCTTGTGGACTGATTAAAATTAATTTAGAACATACTATACCAAATTTGTTATTTTTCTAGGAAAGATTTAAGTAATAGTAATTATCACATTTAATTAAAATAAAGATATTTCGTTGACTATGTGACTTTTATTTCTATCCTAAAATGTATGGTCAAATATGTTCTACTATATACAATGGTTCAAATTACAATATATAAAAAAATATAAAAAAAATATTTTTTAATTATCCGTTCATATGAGCATGTTGCTCTTTTCAAACGGGGTTTTTTCATAATTTGAACGTCACATTAAGAAACCATAACTGAGTTCCAAGGAAGAACCCCTTAAGATACGAAATCAATCATAACCCATGTAACTTCCAATGGGAACACACTTAAAACTAGGTCCAAACTTCATTTGACGATTTCTCACACCTCACGGTGGTCTGAGTAGAACTAAGAGCGATTGTTAGAATTATCACAATCTGCGCGCTTAAATTTTATAGCCGGTGTAACATATCTTTACTTATTATATCATTGAGCTCAGTGGCTTTAGTACTAGAAATTTGCAATTTGGTGCAGATATACATACTTATCACGCTGGCAAAGTGGCAAAAAATAGGTGTAGAAAAAAAAATTGTGTACCTAGCCGAGTCGTAAAGTGCGTTGATGTTTTTTTAATTTTCCTGTAATCCTGTAAATGTGGGCATTGTTGAATAGGTCTTTTAAAAAGAATATTTTTTTTTCTAAAGTCAACATTCAATATTTTAGGCACCAACCGCGAACAGACATGGGTTCGAGTCCCAGACGTTGTTAAACTTAGTGTTTTCATTTGTATTTGAGATCTTAACATTCTTAACCCTCTAATGCATAAGACGGATAAAATGCATTACAATGTTGAACCTTAATAGCAGTCAATAGGGTTTAAAATCGTATCGTATGCACTGTAAGATTACCTAATGTAGGATTTTCCACTGCAATTTGAACTTTATTGCACAACGCATCACTATTGCGATACTGCGAGGAAATGCCGCCAGCATCCTCGGTACAATGCCACAAGGGCCAATCTTACATACAGGTTAGGTTAAGTAGATTAGTTAGATTTAATCTATGTACAGTCACCACACGGGATTGTTGAGCCACTTGCCACTGTTCGCAACTTGGTCGAATAATACAAATCGGGTTCCGAACTCTTATGAGGCTGGTATCACGACTTTGGCCGACTCTGCTGACCAATGGGGCGATCGTTCCTACGGTTAGCCAATGACCGCTCGCGTATTCTTCAGAAGGTGACATTACCATGGTTACGTAATAACAAAAATGTTTAACCAATGATTGTTCGCTATTTTTCCGGAAGCTGACGTTACTATAGTTACGTTATAACATCCGCTTTAGACCTGGAGACGTCAATCTAACTTCAGAGCCCTGATGATAATTTCGTTCACTTTCCTTTTAACGGCTGTCACTGACAGGTATTTTTTCAAAGTTAGAATTTCAGTCAGAAACTATCAACTATATTATACATTGTTATGGCTACTGACAGATTATAGGATTATGGGTAGATTGTCAAAGGTTACCTACCATATTTCTATAAAGGTTACATTACATAAGTTTTCAACTAACGTCAACTGAGCTGTAACGAATGATAATAAAGACAGCAATAGCATTTGTCTCTGTCAATGAAAAATATAATTTAAAATTGCTCGATAACATGCCTTTT
Source organism: Thaumatotibia leucotreta (assembly GCA_025490895.1). Taxonomy (NCBI): domain Eukaryota; kingdom Metazoa; phylum Arthropoda; class Insecta; order Lepidoptera; family Tortricidae; genus Thaumatotibia; species Thaumatotibia leucotreta. The sequence continues at coordinate 8,906 of JALPQI010009022.1, forward strand.
TGTATAAATATGAATGGAAAAAATACCTCGCCTAATAAAATCAGATAAATCATGGCTTCTAATTTGAAGAAAACACGAATAAATGACTAAACGGTTTTAGACAAATCTATGAAGAACTGTCGTTACCCAGTTTCCTCTAGGAACAACGACATCTAGCGTCTAATAATGGCCGATGACTAATCCTTAATTCTCGTAGACGAAGAAATTATTATTATTTCAACTAGTTTTGACACACTTAAATTTTGACGCAACAAAGATTCGTATTTGACTGACATATCATCGGGGAACATCGGTCATGTCGTGATCGTGCCTACTAACGAAAAATACCGAACCCATAATATTACACGACCAAATTGCATCCATTGCCAAGTGGCTCAACATTCCCATGTGGTGACTGTACATAAATTGTAACTTTATGTCTATTTAATATTTTCTCTTTAAAAACTAAAAAATCAAAGAAAAATATTCTTAAACTTCTAACAATAAACAGCATTTAAGCCACCATAACCTTGAGGTACCTATTAGTATAATCACGCGACTTTGAACTCTATACAATCAGCGTTATCCCTACACACATAACCTTGAAGAATTGACCGTGCGCCAAATAAAATATTAGGTATCAGGTTCAGTCGAAAGTCGTGAATCATAAAGTTTTCGGACCAATTTTCCAGTGATTGGTTGTTGCGAATTGGATTGGCTGATTAGATAGCAAACCTTGGTCGCAGAAAGGGCCTTTAAACTAAAGTTTTCATTAGTCTTGGGTAGCAATGTACCGAGGAGAAGTTTCATAAGTTGTGAAACTTCTTTAGAGAATGTTCTCGGCATTTTAAATTTATTACAAGCAATCTAATCATACCAAAACCGTTGTATATATGTCGTAGGATGATTTGATACTTCGAATTTTCGCGAAAATCCTAGGGGTTTTGCGAAAACGCGGATAATAGGTTAGGTTAGGTTAGTTTGCAAAACCCCTAGGATTTTCTCGAAGATTCGAAGTATCAACCTAGGATTTTCGCGAAGATTCGAAGTATCAAATCATCCTACGACATATACATGCCTTTTAAGGTACCTACCTATAGTATGCCTTGTTAACTCAATTGTGAAATACAATATTCTTCATAACACTTTTTTATAAATCGTCATGGAAACTTTCTGAATGAGAACTTACTTTTAAATTCTCATGAAAATTTTCGAGTTTATCCCGCAATTTTGAGAATGTTCTACTACTTGTCTAGGGCTATTCTATACTCTGTTTGGCTAGGTATTTTAAAAAAAGGTAAACAATCTTGCAGTATCTTTTTATTGAAAAATGCATTTAAAAATCCAAACTAGGTACTCAATGAATCAAAACAATGCAAATCACAGTATTTCCTTGTTATATGTATTACGTATATTTGCTAAAACTTATTATCTACTCGTAGTTTTCAATATAAAGATACTGCAAGATTGTTTACCTTTCTTTAAATACCAAACCAAACATAGTATAATGAAAAACTTTTGCTGCAATCAAACCTATTAAATATTTTTAGTTGTAATTACCTACAGAACCCCTATATCTATGCCATGACATCCAATAAAACCGGCCAAGAACATGTCGGGCCATGCTCAGTGTTTCTGTGTTTGTTCAAAAACGGCTGGGCCAATTATGTTCGACATGTTTTTATTTCATATTTTTGGACCCACGGATAAATAGTTAGAGGGGAGTTTTTTTTATTCTGGAGCGGTTATCTTCAAAAATATTAACTTAAGGAAAAAACTTTCTGCGACCCTATGGTGCCCAAAAAAAAATTATATAACTCTACTTTGCTGGCGCGATTAAAATGTAGGTATAGGTACCTGTACCAAATTGCAAACTTCTAGTACTAACGGCCACTGAGCTATATTGCGGACAGACAGACGACAATGGCGAAACTATAAGCATTCTTTTACTACACCCTAAAAATGCAAAACTATCCAGCAATATTTATACAAAAATGTGCGTGTAGCGTCTCATAAAACAGTTAAACTTGTGTTTTAGTACCGTGCAAGATGTTTTTGAGAGCCTAGGTCTCCATTATCATTATGTCTAGGCTTCCGTGTAGCCTAAATTCTAGCTCAAACTTCATCAACATGCCGGAGTCCCGAGATACCGTTGAACTTGCGCACGCTCCCGGATGCCATCTTTGTTTATATGTATGTATGTATGGAACGCTAATACGTGAACAAGCGCATAATGAGGCGGATTCTGAATGAAGAACTTTGATTGACGGATTTCAGGGTAAAGTCATTGTGTATGTAGTAATTCCGTAAGTAGTTTTGTCAGCCTCCGTAACATAGTCGGTAGTGACCCTGTCCACGAAGCTGGAGGTTCCGGGTTCGAATCCCAGCGAGGGTATTATTTGTGTATTTATTTATTACAAATATTTGTTCCTTGGTCATGGCTGTCTATGTATTTATTCTGTATGTATCTATCTATTATATTTATATATCGTCACCTGGTACCCACATCACAAGCCTTAATTGAGCTTGGGAATAGGTCGATTTGTGTAAGATATCCCAGATATTTATTTATTTATTTGTTTTAGTAGTGACCCTTCGGCTCATCTATTATCAGCATTTTCAGTTCTTTTGCTGGACATAGTCTTCTTCTATTATGCCAAATATCAATATAAGTCACGGTCCACGGAGCAACATAAACCTACAGGCATGTGTAAAGTTCCAATTCAGTTCTAATACTTTGGTGAAGTTGCCTCTTGTTAAGGTGGTATTTTTATTTGTATTTGATGCTTCGAGGTTAATAAAGTAGAAACCATCTCGAGCAATCATTTTCTTAAATTACGCCAGTAGCTCGGTTAACTAAGTATTTTAACAACGATTGTGTTAAAGCTGTTCAGAATCAGGCTTCGTGTCGTACTCACGCTGCAACTTTGCATACATCACTGTTATCTTGTAGCTCCCGTGCATCCGTATTCGTAGATACATCACACCACCTGTTGTTTTGACGGGTTTACGTAGGTGTTAGCCGCTTTGGATGTCAAGTCACGTTTTAGTTTTATCAATTATAGACTTCAGAATATTAGAGAAAACGCGCTATTCCATTTTATTAATTTACACAGGGGTTAAAGAAAACAAATCTGTAAATTATATATTGTACACAAAAAATAGGTAAAAAAACCGGCCGGCAAAGAGAGCATGTCTAGCCATGCTCAGTGTAGGGTTCCGTAGCTATTTCAAAACGGCTGGGCCGATTATGTTCGAAATAGTTTCATTTTAATTTACTCTATAAGCTCACTATTACCTACGGGTCAAAAGTTAGGGGACGACGACGACACAATTTATTTATAAGGGTTCCGTTTTTGCCATTTTGGCTACGGAACCCTAAAAAAGACACATAACAATTTGAACAGGTACAAAAGCGAACTTATCCTTGTAAGGGATCTCTTCCAGTAAACCTTTGAGCTAAAGAGTGAACTATATGAAACAAGAGGTAGACAAACGAACGACAGCACAAAACAGATGATTTTTTATTCACCGGCAAAATTTTAGAGGGTTAATTCTGAGGTCATACTGATGAGATGAACTTTTACTATGGGACCGACATGACATCGACATCCTATTGGAGAAAAAAAAATCTTACGTTCCATACATTTCCGCCTACTACGAGTAATACCTGTCCCAGGGAATATATATTTTTTCTAATTTCTAATAATTAAATTCTAACTTTGAGGTGGTGACAAATGTACCTATTCTTACCGCCGTCATCACAAGGTCTACTGGCACTGATAAGGATAATGTTGAACACCCAACTACCATCTTTTTTAAACTTAAAGGATAAGTTTTTGTATTTACGACCAGCCAATTTGGTCTACCGCCGTATTTTTGAGTGATCATCGGAGCTAGGTACTAGGATTGCATTAACGGAGGAAGTTCTGATTGGTTCGCGTAAGCACGAGGCCGCTGCAGCGTGTATGGCGCCAGTAGTAGCGTGTAAGAACGTGAATATGTACGTCAAACTAGCCAACTTTGCCTTCAAGGGAAACATTGCCCATACCTAGATTTTTTTGAAGTAATACTAATTGAGTACCAAACTCAAGCACCTTGTTTTATACTAAACTAGCGACCCGCCCCGGCTTCGCACGGGTACTTTACCTACATAAAAACCTATTAAAAAAAATCTCATCAAAATCCGTTGCGTAGTTTTAAAGATTTAAGCGTACAAAGGGACATAGGGACAGAAAAAGTGACTTTAATTATATACTATGTAGTGAGTGACAGTGAAATAGTGGGGTTGCCATTGCAGTGTTGTATTTTTCTACACTAACCAATTTACTAAAAATTCTAGTGCTGGGCAATGTTTCCCTTGAAGGCAAAGTTGGCTAGTTTGACTACACATTTTCAAAAATTATAGGCTAAGGCTGCGTTTCCACCACAGATGTGCGAGGATGTGTTTCCATACAAATGACACCTATTAATGACTCTAGCGAGGTGTCATTTGTATGGACACACATCCTCGCACATCTCTGGTGGAAACGCAGCCTAAAGCCACACCGGATGAGCGTGCAACACGTATGCGTGGCGACGAGCGCGTTGTAGCGTATATAAATGTGACATGAATGACACACCGCTTGCGTGGCGTGCAAAAGCGTTCAACAAGCGGTATGCCATCTAATATGACATTTACACGTGCCCATGCACATGACATTCGATGTGGCTTGGCCTTAAATATTAAAGATACATATCACCCTTCGCTAAAAAGTGGTTGCCGTTTGTGACATTTTATAGGCGAAACGTCCTCAATAGATATGTTTGACAACGCAACGGCTGAGCTATTATAACTACGAAGACTGTACTTGTAAGATTGTAAATAATTATAATGTTCACAATAACAATATCTTCTCAACACCACGATTTATAACAATAATCGTAGCTACTATCGACAAAATTAAATCCTGACCCACCATAGAACCTTGCCGTAGTAACATTGAAAGTCAAATTGTACTACAGTTGCTTCCAATGTTACTATGATAAGCTCCTTTTACGGGACAGGATAAAATTTTCTCGACAGTACATTACAAAAATAATTCTGTGACGCTTATAAAATCGCTTCCGCCTATCGGCCCGCTGCCACTCACGTCGTAGCCTTTGTTCTTGAAACTATTTTCTATCGCAGCGTTCAGCTGGTCGTTCTGGTATAAATACCCGCTGCAATAAAATATGGCGGCCCGTGATTGATTTGATGGCGAATTGCGATTGCGATTAGCAGGCAAAGCATACGGCTGTGTGATTATTTTCTTCACTTTTTAGAGTTCCGTAGTTAATTAGAAATCCTTATAGTTTCGCCATGTCCGTCTGTCCGTCTGTCTGTCTGTCCATCTGTCCGCAGCATAGTTGTTCAGTGGCCGTTAGTACTAGAAATCTGCAATTCAGTACATAGGTACAGGTACATATTGATCACGCCGACCAAGTGGTAGAATAAAATAGATGAAAAAAATCGTGTACCTCCCCTAGTCGTAAAGGGGGATGTTTTTTTTTATTTTGCTGTGATTCTACTATGTTGTGGTCATTCTCAAAAATAATAAGGGTCTCAGAAGCAAGATTTTTTCTAAAGTCAATATTTTCGGAGATAACGACTCCTGGATATGTAAAAGAAAGTGTGTGTGTCCCCCTCTAACTTTTGGTCCGTGGGTTTAAAAAATATGAAATAAATTGTGAATAGTAGTGGGCTCATAGAATACTTTACAATAAAACTATTTCGAACATATCGACACTGGAAATTTCAAATGTCGTAAGGGACAAAGGTCCACTTTTCAGGAGAGCCAAAAAACAAAAACCAAAATTAAAAAAAATCATAACTTGTTAATTATTCATCCGAATTAGATGGTTCTTATATACATAACTACGAAAAAGCTTTATCTTCATTAGACAATTAGGTATATACTTGTAAACTCAATAGTTTCGGAGATAGTGTCCCTTACGCCAGAAATTTACTAGACAGATGTCCCTTACGCCCCCAAAAATTTCTAGTTTTTTAATGGAAATCTGTTACGACAAAAACGAAAACACTACCTCTTTGTCGTAACTGTCAAATAACATGCTACATTACAACTATTTTCTGTTGTAAAGTCATTCTAGTTTCCAGATTAATTGAAGTAAGTAGCGTAAAAATGCAAGAAAATATAAAGTTGTGTACTTACAATTGTATTATTTTCATAGACGGAGATCAAGTTCACGTGTAATTTATTATATTTTAGATAACTCGTTACAATTTATAGGAAATAAAACCAAACATGTTAGGTATGTATATATTTTAGTCAGCCTTAGTGTTGTGAAAAGAAGAAAACATATATCTAAAAATTGCTTTGAGAGCAACCTGAGCCCGAAACAAAAACATATATTATTATTAAGAAAGAAATTCTGGATAAGTAATCTAACTGATTCCGCAAAGATCTACGACCCTTTTTGATGATATAGTTCGTGAAATATAAATTGGTAACTTTCTACCTACATTATAGTAGAAATAAACGTTCAATTTATATTTCTCGAACTATACTCGTGCTATTAAGACGTGCGGTCAAAGGAACTATCGAATCCTTAGGGAACGAACCACTGACTGAAAACCTACATTTGTAGCCCAAAAAATGGTTAAGGAGCGCTGAGTTAGTGCAAGCCATTCAAATCGACTGAAAATTATGAAGTGTTTCCTACATTATCAAAACGAAATCAAGGCGTCCTCCTTCCGCGCCTGGCAAAATATTTCGAGCAAGCATTGCATTGGGGTTTATACTGAGAAAATGGACTAGTGTCAAGGTACGCTTTATACCAAAAAGCAGGAAAAACGAGTATAAATAATACTCGTTCTAAGTCCTTCAAAACTATTAATCTAACATCTCTATTTCTTTGACTACTTGGTGGCAAGATCTCTAAGTCTAAATCAACATGTTTACCAAAAACTACCCCAATTGACCTGGTCACAAGGTCCATAAAAGTAAGTTAGTTAGTAAGTAATTCTTTACTGCACCAGTAAGAAAATAACAGAAAGAAACAAAATAAAAATAAGCTAAGCACACGATACAGATTACCAAAGCGGCGGTAAAGTCTAGAGAATAAGCAATCAGGTCGGTGTGTATTCCTTGATGTCGAAGGTGCTTTCGATAATAAACTCACAGAAACCATCCTTAATGAAATTAAATCAAAGTGATGAAACCACGACTATATGGGTCCGAAGAGTGCTCTCTAACAGAATAGCTACTCCAACCCTCAATATAACTGAGTATGAATTTCACACAACGACAGGGTGTTCTCAGTGTTTGAACAGCCTGCAAAATCCAACTTGAAAGCCTGGGCTTTCGGAAATAAAACAAGCACATCGAATGTGGCTTCACCAGACAGTCGAAGTACCCTCAAGATACAAATGGACCAACGACCAGAATGATTGTCGAAAATGGCACCACAGGTACAAGTAGGTGAGAGGCCTAAGGTCAGAGTTTGCGTCAGCATCAGCAAAATGGCCTTCATTTTCTAGACAGAAGTCAATATTATGATGATTTCCGCGCATAAATATTACATTATGTGTGGCAATCAATTTGGCCAGAAACCTAAAAACCAATATTATCTATTATCTACATCAACTCAAACAGTCAAGCTGCGATGCTCTCACTAGTCCAGTGCTGCAAGAATAAATTAAACGCCCTTGACTTTAATGAAGTTACACTTAGATGGGTATTAGGATATTCCAATATTGTTGGAAACGAAACAGCAGATGAGTTTACCGGAAAGAACGGCAACACACGCATTGTCAGCCCAGAGCCTTTCTATGGAATCACCAAACCGGAGCCATATTATCTGCTGAACAAACTAGATATGATAAGATAAGAGCAATCGCACAGTTGAAGTCCATCAAAGTAACTCTCACTCGTAAGCTCTTATCCAAGGGTTCAATAACAGAAAACAATAAAGAGCTACTTGAGCTCAAAAGTAACAAAGCCTGTGAAGAATCGAGAATCCTAACTATTAACATATGTATAACAATCTTGGGTAAGAAACAAGATGCAATATGTAGCTTCTGCTAAAAATCAGAGCAAACTACTTTGCAACGTAGCAACATATTGATTTAAACTATCAATTAATCTACTATGGACCCCATCCTCCTGTTTCTGCAGACCACAAATGCATAAAATAAGTATTTACCTAGGCAGACCTTATGATGTACACAAAATTGCAGCCGTCAGAATTTGGAATGTTCTGGCCTCGACAAGAATCAGTAATGACTTATAAAAAGGGCTGCGACAAAATATCATTACTGCTCGGCGCGGTGGATATTAGACCAAAACAACAATAATAAAGATGATAATATGGCAGATGTCCGGACCTTATTACTATAGACACACTTACACTTACACTACACTTTTCAATAGCCTGCTGAGACTGGTTCACGGTTCACGTGTACTACAGAGTAAATTTCTCGAATTGGCCAAAGACAGCTAATTATAAATAAGCCCATGATTCCCAGGGAGTTAATAATAAGATTGGGGCAGCTTGTGGCGAGCTGTTCGGCAATAGCGACATCGTCTCAGGCATGTTTTCGTCGGTCGGAGAAGAATCCAAGATGAACTGTAGGACTCGGCTTGCCTTGATTGGCCGTTGGCCGTCCAGAGAGGAATCGTTAGAGCGATGTATATGCTCCAGGAGTGGAAGTGGAAATGTGCGTGAGTTGCTGGTCGATGCAGTATCTATGTGGTAGTAAAAATACTGCTCTGCCCTCACCCCTCTTCCTGAGACGCCCTGGGTCAAGTCGCGCCGGCACTGTTGCAAGTGCTATAAGAAACTAAACAAAATGTTATAACGTACATAAAAAATCTTTCAAGATTTTTAATATCATGTTTTTTGAGGCGTAACTCTCATTCATGCACCGTATTTAATGTAGTAACATATACTTTATAAAATTAAAAGGTGAGTTACGACATCAAACTTTAAAATTATTTTGATTTATATGTGCATACGACACAGTTTATTAAGAGAATAGAGCCATACTATCTTCGAAATTGTGTTATAACGCACAAAAGCCTAAAACATTTGTCCCTTACGCCATTGTGAATTCACAGTTTCGTATTTATTTCATCAGATAGAATGTCGTAAAGGCACCTTCTTTTGCTGTAGTAACTAACCACATAGGGATTTTTGAATAAGAAGGATATACTACGTTGAAAATGGACACGTTATCCCTTCAAATTAAAAATTTGACCCATACAACATTTTTTTTAAAGCAATATGAAGTTACGACAAAATAAATTCACTTCATAACTTCTTTATTTGAAGCGATATCAAAAAGTTAATTATACAGATCGATAGAGATTTTTTTTCTGAGTTCTATGCAATTCAAAGTGTACTTACGACAAAATGTCCCTTACGACATTTGAAATTTCCAGTGTCGATATTCGGCCCAGCCGTTTTTGGATAACTAATTACGTGCGCCACCAGCGTAAAAACTTACAGGTGTAATTTCGGCCTTCATCATCAACAGCCTCTATGTTAGTCCACTGCTGGACGTAGGCCTCTCCTATTAACTGCGTATAGACGCATTAGGAGGTAAATGTCCATAATCGCCACGCTGGGCAAGCGGATTGACGATCGCAGTAATGTGTCCACTATGATGACGCTGCTCCCCATCATCAATCTTGTAGAATGGTCAGCGAGACTTCAATCCCTTAGTCGACTCTTGCGACACCTGCAGGAGGAGTTGGGGTGGTGACAAATGTATTCTTACTGCCGTCACCACATGGCAAGGTGTGGTGTAGGGTTCCGTAGTTAATTAGAAACCCTTATAGTGTCGCCATGTCCGTCTGTCCGTTTGTCTGTCTGTCTGTCCGCAGCATAGCTCAGTGGCCGTTAGTACTAGAAATCTGCAGTTTAGTACAAGTATAGTACTCGTATACATTAATTATTAATTTGGTCTTGTACCTCCCCTAGTCGTCAAGAGGGGATGTTTTTATTTTATTTTTCTACTCCCGTACTTTGTCATTTACATGGTCGCGAACACACCATTAAGCCCCTACCTTACGGATGCCAGATAAGTAGTCTATTACCTATAAACGCATTCGGGTTTACACGCAGTGCGATTTTTGCTTTTTAAGACACCCCGTGTATACAAGACTTAATGAAATACATGGCTGACAACCTCATTAAAAAAATAATCTGATAAACAATAAACCATAGAGGAGCTTTCTTTTTTAATTTTGACGTCTCCCGCCCGACCTTGATGAATAATAAAATTGTGTTTGAATAAGAATATATCTAACATTTACAATTTTGTTTAAAAATAAAAAAGGTTGTAGAAAAAGTATTGTATGCAACATTGTTTAACTGAGTCAAAAAATACTCGTGGCGTCTTTAATAACAATTTTCAGCTTCGCCTCAAATTGTTACCCACGCCACTCACCTTTTTTGACCTTTCTTAAACAACGGTTGCATAAAATACTATTTGCTGTGTACCTTTAGTGTGTAGTACGTTAAATAGATCTTACAAAAAAATAATGGTCTCAAAAGGAAGTTTTTTTCTCGCCACCAGCACGGTGCTTATACCAGTCAGTAAGTAGTAGACTACTTAACGTGTAACTTACAGGTGTAATTTCGGCCTTAAAGCCACATAATTAAACTAATAAAGCTGTACATCTTCAAGAAGTAATATTATTAATGTTCTAGGAAGTTGAAATTCGGAATCGCGGTAATCCCCAGAACCTACGATCACAAAAGATACAACCGTCAAACAAGCAACTGAAAAAACATGTTGCGAAACTGGGTGAGCGAGCTTCGCATCAATTATATCTGTACATTTTCAGCCTTATGACAAAGGAATAGGGTGCATGAGTGTAGATGTATTTTTGGAGTCAGGCGACATTTTACGACTGCTACTAAATGGGTATCAGTCGTGGTTCAGGCGGTTAGTAGTTAGCTACATTTTGGAGCGGAGGGATATAGTTACCTATACCTTCAGTACCCGGCGATAAAGTTTGTACATCGGTTTTTGGAAAGAGACAAATAATATTGTATAAACGTCACATATGTCAGAGAGGGACAACGCTATACAGGGTGGAAAGGGACGACGTTCCTTCCCGCTACCGACCGAGTCTACCAACCATTACGATGAACTTTCGTTTCATTTTCATCATCATTTTATGGGACCAACTTCGAAATATCTTTAAAAAAATTAACCCCTCATACAAAGTGAGTGATTACCTACTTAGAGTCCAATAGTATGGAAAAGTCAATTTTCCATGTACGTTTTCGATGTTGGTCCCATACTGAAAGTTCATCGTAATGGTTGGTAGACTCGGTCGGTAGTGGGAAGGAACGTCGACCCTTTCCAACCTGTATAAAGCCGACTCTCTTTCCAGAGACCGATGTGCAAACTTTATATGTAATGTAGATACTTCCGAATTGTCGGTTCTTAAAAGAAGGGTCCTTATTTATACGGAGCAAAATATGTCGAGCATTTTCGATTCAAAAACGTAAGTTCACGAGACTTATTGGTGTAACACTATTTCAAGGATCCACGGAAAGAACATGTCTAGTCAATTCAAATTACAGAAGGAAAAACCAAACAGAATAAGGTGTGAATTTGCTCTGATTGATTTAAGCACTGTTTTTTCCGTGGACCCTTCAAATATAGAAAGTTTTTATCATTAGAAAGATGGGTTAGTCCTCATTAGAGCGTCATAAGGTAACTTGAAGAAGCTTCAATATCGTATTTTTGATAATATTAAAGATTAGTTCTTATCATAGTACGTTTTGGGGATTTTGGCGCAGGTTTTTAGCATAATATATTTAAAGTACCTATCTAAAAGATTTTTAAATATGAAATTCAAAGTTAATATGGGTAAGATCGTCAATCAAACGATTCTTCATTCAAGGAAGCGTAGTAATAAGCATTTTTGAATCGTCAGACACAATAGCAAGTAAAAAAAGAAACTACTACCAGTTCTAACTCTACACCACAGACCTGAAGAACCAGTAAGATACGTCAATCGAGTAAGACCGGCTACAGGCGGTCCTACTCAAAAAATGTCCTGTGCAATTAATTATGATATTCGTATGTTTTCAAGTAAACACTACTCACCCTCCTCTCCTACTACTCCTCCGTACAATGCCTTTGCTTTAAATTCAAATGTTGATAATTTTATACGTTTAGGCACTAAGGCACATTTTTTACAATCATCGGAGTTTGACTCCAAAAGGCAGATTGCACTTAATTTATCAGCCTCCGTAGCCTAGTTGGTAGTGACCCTGCCTACAAAGCTGGAGGTTCCGGGTTCGAATCACGGCGAGGGCATTATTTGTGTATTTATTTATCACAAATATTTGTTACTTGGTCATGGCTGTCTATGTATTTAAGTATCTATATGTATCTATATATCGTCGCCTGGTACCCACATCACAAGCCGTAAATGAGCTTACCGTGGTACTAGGTCGATTTGTGTAAGATGTCCCAAGATATTTATTTATTTTTTATTTTATTGACTTTACTTTAGACCCCGCTTTACTCTCGCAGCTTTTCAATGAAGACAATAATTTTCACAGCAAACGTAGTCCATCCATCAAGTTCCTAGAAAGTTGACAGCGCACCCGGACTTTTCCATCTTTGGAAATTCTAAATATCCGCGCATATTCTCTGTGCGTGCGCGCATTGTTCCAATCGCTTCTAGAACTTCAGTTGCTAAATATTCTTATGAATTTCCATTCATGGACTTTAATGGACTGGCAGGACTGGAATCATCAATATCATCATCACCAGCCTATGTTAGTCCACTGCTGGACGTAGGCCTCTCCTATTAACTATGCGTATAGACGCATTAGGAGGTAAATGCCCATAATCGCCACGCTGGGCAAGCGGATTGACGATCGCAGTAATGTGTCCACTATATGGCGCTGCTGCAAATCATCAATCTTGTAGAATGGTCAGCGACACTTCAATCCCTTAGTCGACTCTTACGACACCCGCAGGAAGAGTTGGGGTGGTGACAAATGTATTCTTACTGCCATCACCACAGGACTGGAATGACAAGCCTTTCAGGGACTCTGAAGCGTCTCCGGTATAGTATGGGCCGTTCCCGGTAACATTCCCATAAACTGTATGGGGAATATTCCCAAATGGTAAGTTTCCCTATAGTACATTACGAATTTACCGGGATCGGACGATTTCCACAGGAGTCCTGCCTTTGAGGCTGTATTTCCTGGGTTAGATGTCTGATAATTTATTTCAGATTTTTTTTATCAGCCTGGTTTACTGCTGGGCAAAGGCCTCCCCTCTTTTCCTCCATTCGGCCCGGTCGTCACATTTCTTCCGCCAATTCGGATAAAACGCGTCCAGGTCGTCCCGCCATCTCCTTCTCGGTCTGCCAATGCCCCGGCCAGCACCAGATTGTGATTGTTATTCGATTATTTGTTTTTGAGTTGTAAAAAAATTTTCATGCCCAAATAAAACAAAAAAAAGTGATATATAAACACAAAAAATGTCCTCGCCGGGATTCGAACTCGGCACCTCAAGCTTCGTAGGCACTACCAACTAGGTTACGGAGGCTGACAAATACGCTGACATTAGAATGCAAATTCGGCAAAGAAATCATTACAAAGGTGGATTTAGACCAAACGAGCGAATGGTCATTCTATCCCCCACTCTACGGAATCAACGAATTTCGACGAATCACGTTTTGTGTAACGAATGAATTTCGTAGAGTGGGGGATAGAATGAGCGAATGCTTGTTTGGTCTAAATGTACCTTTAAGAACATTCCATGGGCAGTCCTGTACAAACGCGTGTATATTCCGAAAAATTTAGTTTTCTTCCGAGTTACTAGTTTTTTTTACCAAAAATTTTGAGGAAATCCGAGTGTGTACATGACAGGTTCTTGAGTGGCGGCCACGTACCGGAAGGCGTAGCGTGGGTAGGACTCCCACAAGGTGGATTGACGACCTGGTGAAGGTCGCAGGAGTCCGCTGGATGCGGGTGGCGCAGGGCCGGTCATTGTGGCAATCTTTGGGAGAGGCCTATGTTCAGCAGTGGACGTTCGGCTGATGTGATGATGATGATGACATGACAGGGATCTCATGATAATGCAACTTTGGTTGACACGATGCGTATCACCTGCGTATGCGCATCGAGAACAATTCCTGCCTGTGCATTCCGGTAACCGACGGATTTATTGTAGAAGGACGTGGTATGCGTTAATATTTAACTTGCTGGTAAAGCGCCAAAATGGCGCGTGGCGTGCCATTTGCGAGATTCTGAAATTAAGCCGTTATGTGTTTGTCTTTCTAGCAACCAAATCAAGATGTACTTTGTCCAGTTTGTCTCTAGAAAATGGCCAAAATCAAAAAATGTGTGCGAAGTGTTGGCACGCAAGCGCATTGGCGATCGCAGTAATGTGTCCACTATGATGACGCTGCTGCCCATCATCAAGCTTCTATTAAAGAATGGTCAGTGATACTTTAATCCCTTAGTCGGCTTTTACGACATCTGCGGGAAGAGTTGCGGTAGTAACAAATGAATTATTTTCTTTATCTTTTCAATGAATTTAGTATTCTTGCAGATGCAATAGGATTTTACTTGAACGTACCGTTTTTCTTGAATGTACACTTGGAGGTGTTGGTATCTTAATTCTTATTCTTGGTATTCCCCTACATTCCGATAAATCATGATCTAATTATAATCAAAACAGAGTCGAAGCCATTAAAAATTACGTTAAAGATTCATACTCGTATTATTATCATACCTGAGTAGTGAGTATTCCTCAAAAAGTTTGTAAATTTGGAAGATATCTTCGAAATAGATAAAAATTTGTAGGTTAGTACAGTCAATGATACTGAGCAAGATCCAACACAATTAACCGAAATGCCTGAAATCTGACTTCTTATGTTGTTTCGTAACTATGTTATACTTACAAGCTTTAAATTAAGCACTAAAAGCAGGTTACTGATTGTCTCCTGTTCGTTGCCGCCGCGATTTGAGCTCTAATTTTCACTTACGATCAGGTGGAGTGGAGCCACTTTGTTGTGCCAACATAAAAAAAATAAAAATAAAACAATAACAATGTAGGCTAGAAGAATTTAGAAGAACAGAAGAAAAGATTAGGGGTGCCTGAATCTAAATTATCCATTACATACTTAAACGAATTATTATACCTATGATTTTGTGCTATTTTGTCGAAAACTCTTTTTGCTTACGATACTGAGAACTGGATCACGCTTTTCAGTTGTTTGAGCTAAAATTTCCAAATGAAATAGGCAATCAAGTTTTGTCACTAAATAGGCGGGTTTGAAAAGTCTGCCCATGAAAAAAGGTACTACTGCTGTGTCTGCCGATTTTAGTTTTTCTCTTCGATGGAAAAATATGCAGCAAACTCGCTTGCTGGTCTCTTCTCTTTTATGGACTATATTTAACCTCGTAAGACCCAATGTACATTACAATAATTGTTGCAATATAATTCGAATATTTCATGAACCAACTAAAGTAAAAATTCTTTTGTTTCATTGCTTTTCGAAACAAGTTACATATAGAGCAAGGATCAAATAAAAAAATGGAAAAGTAACTACGGCGAACCTTACAAGGATAAATGAGTATTTTAATGACCTCTGCTGCATAAGCGAATATAACTGAACGATATACCTTCATCACAATCACGCTCTCCTATTGATAGACTTGTTGCGCATCAAGATGGCGCATTTTTTCGCGGCATTTCCTCGTTGCCGTGTTTTTGGCCGGAGCCCCGGTGACGCGCGCCCCAGTTTGCCCGCCAACCCGTACCACGGCCAAGTCCAGGGCATCCCCAATGAACCAGAGCCAATATCTATAAAATAAATTTGACCGCGAAAAAAAATAATGAAGGAAAACGTCACAGATTTCCCGCCAAAATCGAGTTGAACGCACTCCAGTGTTTTGGCATGGCGTTGTTGGAACTTGTCGTAATAGTTTGATTTGATAAGGGAACATAGTAATAGTATATTTGTTTGTAAACAAAGTTTGGCTACCTTTGACTTTGATTGCGGAGTTGATGTTTAAATGTTAAACGTAGTTTTAATGAGTTTACATTTGCACAGTTTTGTTGGTTTATTAAACTATTTTCATGGATGGTTTTATGTAAAGACTGGAGTTTCGGTTAGGTTTATATTTCTTTCTGTTAAATTTCGTTTACCTTTGAACTAATTACTATTTTTACTTTGTAAATGCATAGTTAAATTGTTTATATTTAACATGTATGTGATATAGCGGATTGAGAAGGAAGGCTTGTCGTGTTCTACAATCATGGGATGGGATGTTCATATCATGGGAACTATAATAATGTTCAACGCAAAACTTATTTAAAAATCTGTATTACTCTGGATTATTATGCAAAAGTTCATAGGCAACTGTTTTGCACAAGATTTGCTGGTTTACCCTTACAGTTGTTTTGAAACTTAATTTGATTTTAGAATAGTGTAAATGAAACATTTTTGCTTAAATATCTACAATAGTTCATAATAACAGGTTAACAGTCAACACGAAAGCTAAAATGTTACTCATTTTAAATAATTTCCCATGATCTATTTGTAATTGTTTGAAGAATTTTTAATAACAAAGCATGTCAAAAAACATACAATATTCGTCGTACTAAGATGATAAGTAGGTAACTAGAATGCTTATATACCTTATCGATGTCCTAGGCATAATGTAAAAGTGTCTAGGTAGCCTATAAAATATAAGTATAAATATAGATATCGATAAGCGATGGAGTGATATCACCGGTAGATGTGCCAACTCTCTCTATTCAGCTCGACTCTTTTGCCAAATATTCGAGTCTTATTTTGTTTTGATGTTATTTTGCTGTCACGTCACAGAGTAATATTAGATGCCTGTAATAAAGAGAATACATAGATAATTTGTCATAATAATGATAAATAATTCATTGCATGGACACTGTGAGCAGTTGTGTGGTTAAGTTAAGGTGCATTCGGACCAAACGAGCATACGCTATTATATCCCGCACTACGAAATCAAGGAATCACGTTTTGTGTAACGATCGAATTTCGTAGAGTAGGGGGTTAGAATAGCGAATGCTCGATTGGTCTGAATACACCCTTAGGTATTTTCATAAGCTTCGTTATTTTTACTAAGCGATAAAATGTTTGCACCTAATTTACGTACGAGGCGCTTATAAATTTTCTCTCATTATATATTATTGTTTATTTGACTTTCAAATGTAGGTGAATCCTATATTCACATCACACATCATCAGCCCATCTCAGTCCACTGTTGGACGTAGGCCTCTCCTATTATGTAACTATGCATAAGGAAGGAAGATCTACACATAAGGAAGTAAATTCCTATAATCGACACGCTGGGCAAGTGGATTCGCGATTGCAGTAATGTGTCCATTATGATAACGGTGCTGTCCATCATCAATCTTCTATCAACGAATGATCAGTGACACTTCAATCCCTTAGTTGACTATTACGACACCCGCAGGAAGAATTTACAGGCCACATAATAATATTCTACGATGCCTCATACAACTGATTTTACAGTTCAGTTTCAGGACATAACTAAAGTTGGCGAATGCCTTTCGGTATCAACACTGCACCTCGCAACAGTCCTGTCCTAATAAAGTTCCTAAACATCCACTTTAATTTAAAAATACATCCTATTTTTCTTTCAAAACACTTGAATAACATTATTGTTTGTACTCAAAACCGCTCTATTGCCAAATATTCGCACCTTATCGCGAATTCTGATATTTTTACGACTTCATTTTGCATTTCCCACGTCTGGCGCACTTTGAAAATTTATTTTTGTTTTGCAAATTGAGTCAGAAAGGTTACAATAGCAATTCGAAATACACTTACCCACTGTTAGATATTACTTACTTAATTATCTTTCGATATTATATTTGCATTTAATCTCCTATTCGATGTCTATGTCTATGTATGTACTATGTCGAGTCATTATTTATGACTTCTTGATTTACAGGATCACAGGGGAATTACGGGAAACTAAAATTGTTTGCACCTTGGTTTTATTTTTTTAGCTACATACTTTAGTGTATATCCAAGTTTCTTTTTTTCTAGAAAGCTACAATTCTAAATATTTTTTACAAGCAAATTTGTAAAATTTGTATACATAAATTAAATCTAAGTGATTTAAACTTTCACGATTATCACTCATATTTTAAAGACAAACGGGTCTTAATCGCGGGTGCGGAGAGTCTACCTGCGACCACGGGTGTAACATCATGCCCGAAACGTCAGGATATAATTAAACGTAAGATTACGCGATTAAGACCCGTTTGTCTTTAAAATATAAATCTAAGTGTTTACAACTATAATACTGGCAAATCGATGTTGTATGCTCTATTTGGATATTTTTTTCATCGTCTGAGTTTTTTAAATCTCACCACAAAATTTCTGTGACTTTCGTAAAACTATGACGTAATCTCAATTTTCGTGAAATACGGAGAGGATGTTTATCCAACAGTTATTGATGGCAGGTTTGTTTGTGTGCGTTTGCGCATGGTTTGAAGTTGACATTGATTTATTTTGGATGTGGGAAGGGCATTTAGAATCAAAGAAATGGGTACTACTTGACTTTAGAGGATTTTAATAAAAATATTAAAAGTTTTGACAAATCGTATTAGACAGGCGTTTAGAACCTGTTTATCAAAAGTATTAATTAAGTAGTAATTAATAGCGAGACTGCCACAAATTACAAGTTTTTCGTGAGACTCATTCATACTAAAATTATATTTCACGCCAGCTACTCATGTTTTTAAGTCTAAAAATGCTCGACATGTTTCGCTCCGTATATGAGGAGCTTTTTCAAGAACCAATCGCTATGGCTGCGCGACGAAGACATGGCAATTGGCTCTTAAAAAAGCTAAATAATTTTAGTATAAATTACAAAGTTGTGAGAAACGTACCCCAGATCTTGTAAATATATTAAATTTAACATAGGTAGTTAATTTAGGGGCGTAAAATATTATTTCTCGCATAAATGCAGCTCTTTTGGCATCTGTGAACAAGAGTTTAATATTGAACAAGCAAAGCTATAAGAATCACTTTTCTCTGGAGTACCCCTACCCCATTCTGGATTATCCTAAGATAACGAACTGAAAGGACATGGAGAGCCTGGCCCACTAACTGAACAGACTAAATTCCTCTCCCAAGCCTTTCCTAATCGTCCGTCGACCCCAACTGCACCGCATACTAAGCAGGGAAACCCCAAAAATATTGCCAAAACGCTATTTTTGGCCAGTTCACCGGTTCACCGAGACTGCCAGGAGATTCCGTGACGTCACTAGGGGTCCTGCCAAGTTCTCGTGCCAACTGAATGTTTTGACTGGTCGTGTTTATGTGGCTAGTTGGCCGGTTTTTAGTTTATTATGACGGTGGGGCATAAAAGGTAGGCTAGACCAATTGTGAATCATCGGGTGATGTTGATATCGATCTATTATATCGATTTTGTATATCGATACAAGCGTAGTGCGTTATCCTTCATAGAATCTTCACCAAAGCTCAAGTCACGAATGGAATGAATGAAAAATGAATGACAACTATCATTATGTGTAGGTATGCGGTTCTGCTATATCTACCTTTACCTACTGTCATTTTGACATCCACGCATATACTTTCTGTCACTTACTCGATCCAATCCTGCCAGCTTTGGTCTTTGGTGAATTTACCTGTAACTTCGTATTTTCACGGAAACGCCCGAGTTTATTTGTCTATCTCAATTAGCTTCAGTACAATGAATACTTAAGTCCATTGAGACAGCAATATAAATTCGGACGTTTCCGTAGAAAACCGGAGGGAAAAGATCATACCCTACCCTACTCCTACATCTGTTCAGATTTATGAATCCTGGTAAAGAGCATTGATTTATATGTACAATACGAATATTTCATTGCTTATTTATCGGTTTTTCTTCATAAAATAATTTATTTATCTCTCAATGGGGACTATGCCAGGTTATACAGTAATGATGTACTTACATAATGAACTAGGGATACTTATTTTGGGGATTAAGAAATGAGCCCTAATTATTTATTGTGATTTTAAGTGAGATTAGATTAAAGTACCTATATTATTATATTTGGTGGACTAAGGGCTAATTTTTCACTCGTCAAATAAACCTATCCGTTAGTTAAAATTATCACCATCCTTTTCTTAAATCATCAGTCAAAAAAGGAGAGAGCTAACATTTATTTGACAGGTATTGTTAACTGGAGTTTGAAAAATCAGTCCTAAATAAAGTAGTATAGTATACCCATCTAAAAGCACCCATATAACTTTATCTGGTTTGGGGCTAGGTGACTCATATTCTCACATGTCAAATGCAAATTAACGATTCATTTTGAAGTATATTGCTTCTCAAACAACTTTTCTTAGAAAGTTAATACATTTTAAAATTGAGTTTTGAATCCAATACTGCTAACAGTTTGGCTAAAAATCTGCATCGCATTCTTCGGTTTCGACAAAAGCCAGTATCTTGGTAGCACGCTGTATATTGTGTACTTCGATTGAAAGGGCCTTAGCATGACACACGTGAATCCGATTAGCAACCTACTTATGCCGATATTTAAAAACAATCGAAAGATTTGACACACAAATTGAATGCAGAATAAATTATATCTTAAATACCGTTAAGCAAAACCGTTTGGAAAATCTTGTAAAGGTCGTTGAACTTTCAACAATGGAAGGCCAATGACCTTGTTTTTATGGTTTGAAAATACGCATTGGTTTTCTTTCAAGTCCTTAAGGGGGGTAATTAATTGTGTTTATTCATTGCCTAGCTTAAGGTAGAGTTTGTACTTTGTTAGTTTACCTTTTGGGGTCCTTTGGTTCTGTGGATAGCTCGTGAACTAAAGTATCTTCTTCGAGTTTATATGTTAGCTTTGAGGAAAATTCAACTTAATAATTTTTATTCAATTCAATTCAATTTCTTTATTCCAAATGTAACTACATTAAAATTATTGAGCTTTGATAGTGGCTTTGAATGAATAAAATATGAAATAAATATGTCTGATGCAGCTATAGGCTCTTAACTATATTATTTATGTTACGCGTTTTTAAACATTTTTAGCTTTACAGACTTTTGTATAAATTGAGTCTTAGTTCGAAATGATTATTATTTTTTAATTAAATGAAATAAAATACAGGCTGATTTTTTATTCACCTTTAATTTACAAGTTTAATTTTGAGGTCATATTAATGGACTTTTACTATGAAACCTATGCATACATCCGGTTCAATAAAAAAAAAAACAGAATTTCCATACATTTCCGCCTACCTACCTCAGGGTCTGTATGGAACATCAGATTTTTTTCTGGAATCGGATGTCGGTCCCATAGTAAATTAAACAGAATTAACCCCCTAAAGTAGCGGCAGGTGAATAAAAAGTCAGCCTATTTAAAAATTGTCAATAATGTCTCATTCTCTTAGTTTCAGTTTTTACGTCAAAATAAATGTATGTATAGGTATACCTGCGACCATTGTATAACATGGACGTCTAACGCCAGCTCAAAAATGCCCCAAAAAACAATTGTCCAATTGTGCCAAGATGGGCAGGACATAGCGCTTTTCTCAACACCGCGCATATTTGGGCGCCCCATCTCTGACCAATAACTATTTTTAAATGGCGGTTTAAGTTTTTACAGGTTGATTTTGAAATTCATTGCCTTGATGCATTGAAGAGGGGATGACACTTGTCAACTAAAATACAGGACCGTTTTTGAAAGGCAATTTAGTATTCGGCTTCCATTTTTTATTTGTTCGTAGGTATGAACGTTAATTTTAGTATATACTAAAATTAACGTAAAAAATGTTGAAACTGGAGAAAGCTGTTTTCGTTATTTCATTATTGATTTACATACGCACCTAACCTAAAATTCTCCAAACACGGATTATACAATAACATTTTTCCATATTTTTCCTCTCCAACCCTCCCCTTAAGGATAAACCCCTGACCCCATTTCCAACATACATATGTCATATCGGAATACATACAATTCATTGCGTATTCTGTACGCATGCGCGTATTGTGATGAGTTGAATCATAACGTAATGTATGCAAATACCGATGTTTATTATTGTGGAATTCGGGATTTACTTAACTGGTGTTTGTGTCACGATTTATCGTTACGATTTACATAGTTGTATGTTTTGTCGTAAAGTTTAATAGGCGCATGGGGATCTGATAAATCTTATAATATTCATACAGGGTATAAATCGAATACAGGCGAGGTCTTAACTGGGGTTAGTATAGAACGTAAGTAGTTTTACTTTATATTACAGAGAAAAAAAATCCATACAAAATAATTTAACCCACAAATTATAATGCAGTACACTCGAGTTAAAGGCGAACGAAGTGTTGTCTCCCTGTCACACTTACCTACGAATTCACGAGTGCGAGAGAAAGGCAACACTTCTTTCGTGGTTCGAGGTAGAGAGTCATTTTAAGCGGACGATGTATGTAACTGCCATAAAGTCGAGTTTACACTAGCAAGTATAAGTTTTGAGACAAAGTTATATGCAAGAAAGAGTTGCAGATATTTGCCAATCACTCTTTGTAATAGTTGCGGTAATAGCTTGCAAGTGTAATCTCAGCATCAATGTTTCTGCCTACGTTGCTGCTCTGACTGAAGATCTTAAAAAAGTTAAGCGTAACTCAAAAACCTCATAACGAAAGCTTATGGTTTTTAATTATCACCCGTTTTAGATTTTTACATGGTATACATTTTCAGTTTTTTTTAATGCATACAGAGGTGTCACATGTCTTTTGCCAACTGTTTAAAAACTGATGGGTCGATGAATTTAAAAACGGTTCGAAATGTATATTTTACGGATCAAAACTGATACCTTAAACCTCTAAACGTCGAAACAAAACTTTACTTCCTATAAAAATGTTGTAGCTTAAGCTTTATGTAATATATTCATAAATTCACACCTAGTATTCATGCAGGCTTTCAAAAGCACATAAGTGTAATGATATTGTAAGCTTATTCAGTAACACCTATCACGAGACACCTGTTGGTTATCGACACTGCAAAATATTGAGTATTACATTGTACGGGACAATAGGGGGAATACGCAATGAAACGGACACTATCGATATCTTAAAAAAATCTGAACGAACATTTCAAGGTTCTTTGGTTTTTGTCAACACTGATGACCATAGATGAACCCACAATAATGGCAGATCCCGTGAGACATTACTTACTTCACTATTTCGCACGTAGTTGAAGCGCATGAATTTTGTAAAAAATTGCGTATTTTTGCAAACTAATTTAAAATTGGGCAACATCTTAAATTACAATTTTAATGTCTGTACTTGTTGAGGCATTTTCTCAAGGAGATACGGAACGGTGAGTCATGATCTTATAAATACATTATTATTTAAAAGGTTAAAATATTTTTAGGTTCGATTCGCAATGAAACGGCCAGGGACCGTCGCATTGAAACGGACGTTGAAAGAAGTTGAATTATTTTATGTTATAAAACTATGAAAACGGATAAACTCGCGTATATTAACTAATTTTAACTTCATTCCGACGTTTCGAACACTTTACAGGGTTAAAGTTACACTTTAAAGGGCTGTAAAGTGTTCGAAACGTCGGAATGAAGTTAAAATTAGTTAATATACGCGAGTTTATCCGTTTTCATAGTTTTATTTCATGAGTAATCCTCGCGGTAACCGAAGAAAATATTATTTTATGTTGTTTTTTTTGTAAGTAGTTGTTAGTTCTATGATCTCAGTTTGAGTTCTACCAAAGCGTTTGACTTATTAAAATAAGAATTATTGTTAAAAAAAACGAATTACTATAATGGTTGAAAAATTAAACCAAGACTAAGAAATTGATTATTTTATGTTGATTTTTTTTGTAATTGGTAATTCTGTGATCGTAGTTTGGGATCTACTAAGTAATGGCCTTATTAAAGTAAGTATTATTGTGCCTTATGTGTCTCAAAGTCAAGTATTGGTTCCTAGTCCGTTTCAAGACACCCACTGTCCGATTCAGTGCTACAGGTGTTATGAAACGAACATAAGTGAGATTAAAGAAATTTAAATATTTCATAAAAAGTATGGCTTTTTATTTAATATAGTGTAATAATAATTATACTACAGTATATCCGAAATCCTTAATGATAGTTAACGAGTTCCTAAGTTTTTAACTACAGTATGTATCTTACTTCAAAGTTAAATGTCCGTTTCATTGCGTATCTCCCCTACAACTAGTGATTCTATCAGCTGTATTTAGTTGACTTTTGCTCTTCCAAATGAACTGGAGTTGGGCATTTTTTAGAGCGTAAATCGCTAAAATTAAGTGACAGTGAACGGGACACATTGCACGTAGAACCGAAAGCCGTTGAAGTAAAAAGGTTCTGTAATAGCGACCGGTTACCGGAAGGCGCTGCGTGGGTAGTTGGGTAGGCCTGTCACAAGGTGGACTGATGACCTAGTGAAATTCGCAGTGGTGCAGGTCTGGTCATTGTGGCATTCTTTAGGAGAGACCTAAGGCCAGAAGAAGACGTCTGACACTGACATTTAAGCTACGTTAAAAACAGAAAACATTCTACATTATGAAAATGTTTGTTGTGCAATTTTTCACTCTATGCACTACTAAGCTCAAAACGTTCGCCTTGCAGCCTTTTACCTTCTGCTTGAAAAACCTCTGTTATTCATATGATTGTTTTGAGAATATATTACCACAATATATCATCAAGACACTCCCGTGTGTGTACTATGTTAATTATGTCAACCCCTGATTGTATTTGTTTAGAATAATGTTTGTATGCTATTATTAACGAATATCTTTATTCCACAGCTTCATAATAAATTAATGAACTTTGGGTTAACTATTCCTTTACGAACTGCACTTTTGATTTACGTTACGTTGTCTTCAAGTTTCCTGAAAGCAGCAATATTTTAAAGTTAACTGCGTGTAAAAACTTGAGAACTTTCGTGGAAAAATTCTCGTCGCCAAAATATAGCCCCACGTTGGGCGCCAGTTTTCTAATAAAAGCCTCGGGTTCGAATCCCGTAAAAATTCTGAAATAATGTTATTATGCTGTTATTTTATCGTGCTCAGCGTAATGTTTAAATTCACAAAAACAGCATAGTTTCCATAAGTAAAAAAAAAGTGCAACATAAACAAAACTATAAAAGTAATTATTTCTTTAACCAGAATAAATAAATAAATAAATAAATAAATAAATAAATATCTTGGGACATCTTACACAAATCAACCTAGTCCCACGGTAAGCTCAATTAAGGCTTGTGTTGTGGGTACCAGGCGACGATATATATAATAGATAGATACGTATAGATACTTAGATACATACACAGCCATGACCAAGGAACAAACATTTGTGATAAATAAATACACAAAGAATGCCCTCGCCGGGATTCGAACCCGGAACCTCCAGCTTCGTAGGCAGGGTCACTACCAACTAGGCTACAGAGGCTGACCAAATAATTTGCTGTTATATCTTTATCAGGTTTCCTTATAAAAAGAAATTTTGAATTCTGATGAAGACTGTCCATTTATATTCTGATTCTAATCAAATGTTGGTTATTTGAATGTTCACAGGACGAGTTCCATCCGTTCATAGAGGCCCTGATGCCCTTTGTAAAGTCCTTTTCGTACACATGGTTCAATTTGCAAGCGGCAAAACGGAAATATTATAAGAAACACGAAAAACGGATGAGTCTCGAAGAGGAGCGGCATACAAAGTATGAATTACAGGTAATTTTATTATTACTAATTTATAGAAGGTAGTATTTTTCGAACACAGTTAACCCTTATATGGTAATCATCAATAACTTATGTATAATTCAATAGACTATACCATACTTGTCTGTATAATTATAATGATTGGCATTAATTTACTTATTTTATACATTTAAGAGTTCATATTATTTTGACATCTGTTAATGCAGCATATATATTTACAGTAAACGTGAATATAGTGATAAGTTTATTGCAAAAAATCCATTGCAAATTATATCTCATGATAAGCGTTTTGACTCTGGTACCGTACAAATTTTCTGTCGTAGATCTTAAGTGTCCTTTTCTCTCTAGTTAAGAAAACCGATGAAACAGATTCCAATTAGATTAATATAAAACATAAATCTCACAATCATCATTATCATTTCGCACTCACACAGCTCACTCAGACTCGCACCGCTAAACATAGGCTTCTCCTTTGGACCTCCACTTACACCGGTTGGACGCGACTTCATAAGATCGTCTGTCCATCTTGTGGGTGCACTGCGTTTATCTAACCATGAGCACTCGAGCATTTTTCGACTCCACCGGTCATCTGCTCTAAGTACAATGTGGCCTGCCCATTGCCACTTCAGTTTGCTAATCCGAAGGGCTATGTCGGTGACTTTTGTTCATCTACGGATCTCCTCATTTCTGATTTCGTTCACGAAAAGAAAAAAAGAGTATAGCTCTTTCTATAGCTCGTTGAGTGACTTTGAACTTTGAGATGAGGCCAATAGTGAAGGACCACATTTCGGTGGCCGCCATTGCATCATAAACCTAACTATTTGAAATTACTATTTCAGAACGAAAAGGCAGAAGTAAAACAAAAATGGGCATCACGTCTGCTAGGAAAATTGAGGAAAGACATAACGCAGGACTGTCGAGAGGACTTTGTCCTGAGCATCACGGGGAAGAGGCCGGCTGTGTGTGTGCTCTCCAACCCGGACCAGAAGGGCAAGATGAGGAGGATAGACTGCTTGAGACAGGCTGATAAGGTAAGCATCGTGGTAGAATGTACACGATCCCAAAAACCTCCCCATTCCCCATAACGGAAGAGAGGTCAACGTCGCAGCGGATTAGTGGACAGTCATTCTCGTATATACGGTTTTTGTTTAATCCTTCATCATGGATATTGTTCAAGAAACTAAAAGAAATCCATCCTTTATCAAGCCAGTCAAACAAGCATTCATGCAAGTCAAATTCGTTAGAATTATTCATCAAAACTGCGTTAGGTAAGCTTTTGAATAATTACAAAATCACTTCGTTTCATTATAGGTATCTAAGCTATTCAAAGTAAATATACTTCACTATCTGAAACGTGTATAACTGCTGATAAAATAAGCTGATATCATCACTATCCATCATCATGAAAAAGAAAGTACCTACCTATTGATAAGATGCAGTACTTACCTTTTAGGTAGTAAACTCTTCTTTCCGCTGGACAGGAAAAAATAAGTTTGTTTAACAATACACCCGTTTATGATTCTCAGTACTACGAGTAAATATTAGATATAGTATAATAATTTTATTATCTGCACATAAGCTTGACATATCCCACATTCGGAACAACATTGTTTTAAGCCAGACGAGTATTCAGTTCTTTTAAAAATAATGCAGTGTTGTTCTTAGGCGGCAAATTCTACATAAGGTGGAAGTACTAGTACCCGACGCTGTAGCAAAAGCACCTGACGCTTTCTCATACAATTGAGTTGACTAAGAAAATTTGCATTTTCGACAAATTTTGATAGTGTCACCCTATAAAATAAATACTATTTAACAAAACTAACAAACTCCTCTCCCAAAACACATGACAATACTTTATGTAGATTTATATATAAGCAAAATATCGTGATTCTAATAAATATTCTCTGTTGACATGTTGCGCACTAGTACAAGACTTCCACCTTATGTAATACAAATGTAATAGTGGTAAGCGTCATTAACGCCCACTTAAAAAAGATCCCAAAGGGGCGAAGTTATCCGTAAATGCCAATAAGATAAGCGTCAATAAAAAGCTAAAATCCTCAAAAACTGTTCCAGGTGTGGCGCCTAGACCTAGTAATGGTAATCCTATTCAAAGCAATACCCCTGGAGAGCACAGATGGGGAACGCCTGGAGAAGCATCCAGAATGTGCCCAGCCAGGCCTCTGCGTGAACCCTTACCACATCAACGTGTCAGTGAGAGAGCTGGACCTGTATTTGGCCAACTTCATCAACAGCTATGGTAATGGAAGCGACGGTCTCCCAGGTCTTTCGCTCATCTATGTTGTTGTAGATTCAGGGTGCGACTGCGTTGACGCGGAGCGGAGCGGAGCTGTGGGAGCTCGGCCAATGAGACCGCATCACAGTGTTTCGAATTCGAATTTGAAGAATGTAATCGGTCAATTTTGCACAGCACCGCTCCGCTCCGCGTCAGTGGAGACGCACCCTTAGAAGCACATGGAGAGTCTGTGGTTATTGTGGGGTTGTCTGTCGTTAAAAAAACGTGATGCTCTAAATGTAAGGTGATTTCAAATTAGTTACCGATAACTTAGGGTATTGTGATAACGAACCACTTCCCTACAAGACTCATATTATTGAAGTCTCTAAAAAAGTTTTTTTAGTTGATCGGTACGACACGACCTGTTCCTTAAAAACATCATAGAAGGAAAGATAGAGGGAAGGACAGGGAGAGGAAGGCCGATGATCAACTATTTCAACCAAATAAAAGAGAAGGTTCAGGTCGTGTCGTATCAAAAGGTTAAGGATTTGGTAGAGAACCGGATGGGTTGGAGATTGCTCCACCGACAAGAGCATAGCTCTTAAATATGAAGAAGAAGAGAAGAAGAATTGATCGGTACGCTTTGTATGTAATGCGATTTTTTTTCATCATTTCGATAAGTGTCCGATAGGAAAAGTTGTTCGTTATTATGAGCACATGTATCTAATGTGTTAGCACTTTAGTGACGTTAAAAAAAAACATAATAATCCTGCAGGTTACATTTGTAGCAAATAATCTCGAAATATTTAGAGCAGTACATAGTTAAAATTTTTTTTGACCAAATGGGTAGGGTGGTAAGTTTGATCTGTTTCATCTGCTAGAGCATTCTTCCAAATGTAAAACTAGTGTCAGTTTTTTGAGACTAACGAGTGAAAATACTAATAAATCGACAGACTCTTCATGTGATGTACAGTTAAAGACAGGCTTATCTGGCCTACTACCACGAAATTCAAAATTTCAAGGATTTGTCTCTGTCATTACAACAAAGGCGTCATTAGAGTGACTGAGACAGACCCTTGAAATTCGTGGATATAATAAGTTCGCAGTAGGGCCGCCGATACCTTCTGTATACTGACTTTATATACAAGGGTTAGGTAACTCTGTCTTTGCCTGTAGCATAACATTGCTCTAATCACCAAGCTGTTCGCATTCAAATATGTTTGGCCTGCAACTTCAATATATCAGTCTAAACTGACTAAGGTGAAAAGAGCAATGAATCAGTAGCAGACGTAGAATGAATGAGCTGGTACAATGATCCTGTAAGTTTTTAAGGCCTAACCACTAGCCATACCGCGAACGTAGGATTTCGTAAACGTTGAGCATCTGTCTCTGTCCGTCCAATGGCGTCTTCGTCGGAGTGACTGAAACTGATGATCGAAAGGTATCTTTGCAGTTTGCGGTGGGCATATTTATCTGTTTTAAAAGAATTCCACAAACTGCAGATTAATGTTCAGATGGCGGGTCCTGAATCACATGAACAGTGATTTATTCACATTCATTGATTATCCTGCTACCTGTAAGCACTTTCCCAGCTATTATCTAAAGATCCGTCATCAGAAGGCTACTGCAAACAACGATTGACATGCCTCTCTGTTGCACTTACGAATTCGTTCACAAGTGTGACAGAAAGGCAACATTGGTCAACATTGATCGTGATTTGTGGTACGCCCTCTGGTGACCTCTAAGTTAAGCTCATATTTAACAGCAAATGTGTTTCAGATATCCTAAGTGGCTCTCTCTCGCCCAACCCACGGGAGAAAGAGAACGAACACGACGCCAAGAGCAAAGGTAACGCCGCAGAGTCGGTGTACTGGGTGTTGTTTCTTTGTGGTGGTCGGTTTGCGGAATGTACTGTCTATTTAAATGTTGTCTTCGATGAAAAAAGCGGCTAAGAGCATGTCGGGCTATGCTCAGTGTAGGGTTGCGTAGTTATTCAAAAACGTCTGAGCCGATTATGTTCGAAATAGTTTTGTTTTTAAGTATTCTATCCATAATTTTTTTCGTATTTTTTGGACCTAAAAGGTACAAACAATACTTATCTTTTATCGGCTTGCAAAGTTAGGAGACGTCGGGATGTTAACCATTGAACCACTGCAGAGTGTCAGAAATACAAAATAGAGAACAGCATTCTTTTTTTTATGAATAATTTACTCCCATTTAACAAAGATCTCGATAAGATGGAAAACAAATATAATGAAATAACTGAAACTGGCTTAAATCTAGACAATAGAACCAAAGCTAATGAAAATATCGAAACATACATATAAGTTGATATAAATATTGTTATAGTATCCAGTCATATGGTTTACAATTAATTACATTCATAAGAACGATCGAACGAATCATTATTATAAACTAACATAAGTCAGTCACCCATGACACACAAACTTGGTTATTATAAAAATAGTTGTTGTATAATTAGATGATACCATTTCTGAAACCAAATGAGAGACACAGTGGGGGGCTTTTTAATCACTACTTCTCGTATTACTAAAATAGACATAGCTATGTTCAGCTATTTTGGGACAAGCTTTAATTCTGTATTACACAATTAATATTTTTTGTTAAAAGGTATACTCTCCTATTTCATCACAATTTGTTCTATATTTAGACTCCTTGTAATAATTAAATACATTACAAAAACAATATGACTTAAATAATAAAAATTAAACTAAATCTAAAATACAAACTACTTAACTACTTTGTAATTATATTTACTGTACTATATAGAAATAGATCTCCTTACTATCATTACGAATATTTTTCCGATCCGATGATACCATATTTTTTTGTGACTATTATGATAATTTTAAGTGTAAGAAAAATTTTAATACTTATGACTAAATCGAATCAAATATCTAGGAATTATTAGCTAGGAAAAACTATCTAGGAAAGTATTAGCTGCTAAAACAACAACATAGTACGGCTAATAAATAAAATAACAAACTATTCATAACATAGAATCACAAAAATATA
>JALPQI010009023.1:0-54504 GCA_025490895.1 Thaumatotibia leucotreta
TTTGTTATAACAATCGTTGCGATCTATCTTTCCCGACGATCCATTTTTACTGTATGTACTCTTAAACACGTTTTATATCTTCGAAGAACTGATAAATTGTCGAAAGCAGTAGATTTCTCGTGACGGTGTTATTCGAATCCTCTTGTAGGTATATTATTTTCTGTTCTGCATTGGTTCACTAATATAGGCATAGTAGAAGTACCTACTTGTACTCGTTCATCACTTGAAGTACTAACTCCGTGTGCTGACAAAAACAGCATGCAGATGAAATTAATAGGTTGTTATGCCTTTGTCAAATGCGATATTTAAGAAACTTACTCGTAATTCTAGGTGATTTCATTTACGTAATATATTTCAGCTGTTCATTTTTAAGGGTGTGCTAGTTACTCGTAGTTAATAGCCGTAAAATAATAAACTTGGAAGTCCACTTTATCTTGACACGAGCTCTTTAATCAAATTAGGGCAGGGAACACTCAACCAAATCACAATAGTCAAAGAATGTGCATACCTTTAACAATATTTGCTGTAGGTACTTAAGGTACTAAGTGTAAGTTTGCTACGCCAGTAATGCGTTTGCGTGTGTGCTTTTTTGTGAGGATTTTGTCGCACCAGTAAGACGGCTGGGCTGCTCAAAGTCAAATTCAAGTATGTCCATTTTAGCAAATTTTACAGGAGAGCAAAAAAACGTAATTTGTCATTTTCTTCGACGAATAAACTCTAAATTAATTCAAATTTATTGTCATGGCGTTTAACACTGTAATGTAAATTTTTTGATAATTTTTATTTTTATTGCTCAGTTTAATCACAAATAATAAGAAATGTTTTCAGCTTTGTCGCATACCCACATTTTGGGAACAACCGTCAACGTAAAAACAAGCAAGTCTGACATGCTTGATTTTAGGTTTGTTGCATTGTACTAAAATGTAGGGGAAAATGAGTCAGTTACGTCTTTTTGATTTTGTTATAAAATGTATTTGGTCGAATTCTCTAAAACAACTAGATCGAATATGTTCAAAATCATGTTGCGAGTAGACTGCATCGTGTCCTCATATTTCTGATATTTTTTCACATTTTTTAGACCTGCCGATGATAAATTAAGGGGTGGAGACACATTTTTTTAGACTTTCTGGACTATTATTTCAGAAAGTATTCCACTAATCAAATTATTGGTAAAGAAACCATAAACTTATTTTAAAAAACCTATCATATGATGTATTACAAATTAACATTTGGATAAAAAATGTTTTTTGACATTTATATACATGTATGGGATGCCCCTCCTTAAAAAATATTATTTTGCAATTTATATTCAAAACTCAGTAGCAACACACAATATATACCTTGAGCTGAAATTTCATAAACGTACGCTAAACAGTTACAACAGAAACCGCTGTGACATACAGACGGACACACAGGCAGGACGCAAATGACTTCCGCTTTTGCCACTTTGGCTCCGGAACCCTACAACAGTATTATTACTGTTCTTCCTATTCTAATTATTAACATTAAAAACAAAAACAAAAAAAATAAAAACAATACTTATGATAAGTTAGATAATTTAGGAATAAAATTGTCATTTATAATATTATAAATGACAATTTTATTCCTAAATTATCTAACTTATCATAAGTATTGTTTTTATTTTTTTTTGCCATAAAATGGTAGTAAAATTGACAAACTGATAAAATATTGTTTAATTAGCATATAACCAAACCTGATAGGTAGTATTCTACATAATATTTATTTTCTGACTTTTATTGAGATCGAATGTTTTCCTATACATTTTACATAGACACTTCAGCAAGGTCATAATATTTTTAATGACTTAAAAATCTTAAAATATACGTATAAACGTCTGGTTAGTTTAAAAGCCTCCTCCTCCTGAGACAATTTGAATTTCAAGTATCTCATTTAGAGATACTGCTTTCCAGCTTGGATCTGGACCAAATGCTTGGTTTTAGCGTAGATGTTGAGGGAAATTCGACAAAGCTGAAAACATTTCTTGTCTATAACTTTAAAAATAAGGGGTTTACTTAGAAGACAATTTTTGATGCAGAAAAATGCGTTTTCGGTTCCTTTTTCAAAATATGCAAAAAAACAAAAACTGAAAAAAATGGACATACTTGACTTCAACTTTGGGCAGCCGGGCTGTATCGTAAGTCAGCTACTACGTTTACGACCGAGGCTGATACTTAGTAAGAGGACCTATCTATTACCTATAGTTTAGTCGCTATAGCTAAAGTACCGCATATAATAGCTAAAGTAAATACTCGTACAATCAAGACGGAAAACTCGTAGGTATATGACGAGATGAAGAATTAATATTTGCGTAGCAGTATGTAGTTAAAATCGATAATATGATAACAACGGCATTTAAATTAACAAATCGGCACACATACCTTGTTATCTTCAAGTTATAATTACGAATCCATTTGTGTTCAAAGGGCTTAGTCTGTGGCAATGGATAATTACAGGTCGGATAATAACAAATCGGGATTGAATGCCGAAACAACAATTTTAGGTCTCTTTGTGATTGTACCTAAAGCCCATAACAAATTACTTGTTACCTTTTTGCAAACATAAATACTGGACTTTAGCTCCCATTCTCTTTTATCATAAGTAACTACGACAATAAGTCGTCGGGCGGTTTCAGACAGATACAGCTGCAGCATAGTTTTCAGTGTTTTGAGTGATTTATAAACTTTACTGTATTTCAGAGCTTGACGTATACAGTTGAAGGATTGCTGCTGATTAACAATAGTTATTTGTTGTACAAAGGAGGAAAGTGGTTGTTTAATCATCGTGCCAATATTGAGACCCGAGCTAGCGAGAGATTCAAGGCACCATAATTAAACGAACTTTGCTCCCATGTGTAACACAACATTTTCCCCCACACTAAAGCGTGGAAGCAGCTACGAACGTGTAAAAAAAACAATCAATGCAACAAATCAGTCTTTATTAAATAACTTAGAGTAGTTCTAGTACTACATATAATAATAAAATATTTTTGTAGTATTTAACCACAGCAACATACTATAATATCCATATAATAGTTATGAGATCAATTAATGGTAACTTGTATAAATTGCAATTTTTTTCTTACATTTTAGTCTTGTAAGTTTAACTTAATTTGGTAAATGACTAGGTCTATGTGACTAGATTTTTTTATAATTGCAATAAAACTTACCTACATTAATTAAATTGTCAAAATTTCTATGATGTTTAAGTATAAAATCTGTATCCGACAGCTAAAACATCAATCATTTAAAAAATATGTGAGGTAAACTTACATTGCCTACTTTTTGGTAAGATTGATATTTATTACATAGGAAACTTTCTTTACAAAACTGTATATTCGAGTATTTTTTTATAAGTTGGCAACATTGACGTACAAGACGTCAGTGTTAGCGGGTTGCGTTCTGAATGTAAAAGTATACTATCTGGTTTTTGTCCAATATGATAAGATTTTGCGATAGGTTTTTATGAAATACTAAAAATCTAATTTATTATCTTGAATAAATGAAATAACCTGGTGTATGATAAAATTTTCATGGTGTCCCTCAAAAATTAATCAGCGAATCATAGCCATACCAGCGTTTGACGTTCCATGGTTTTGAACGTTTCACGGTTCATCTGTCAATTTACTTCCCTCACAAGTGATCAAAATGCAACTTTCCTCACTGAAATTAGAGAGGGAAGTAGGTGGTTCCGAGCTAGTGTGGGGAAAAAGTAGTTTTCACATTGATTGAGATATTTAAAAATATGTTCACTGCTTTTTGAACAACCTCAGTAAAAATATTACTGTATTCAATTGGGAAAATTTGGGTAAGGAACTTCACTGCTTTTATCTGCAGTGTCCGTGCTAGAAAATTTGACTAAAATCTAAATACTTTTGATTATAAAAACGAATGTAAGTCTCATAAACAGAGTTCCAGCCTATTTGAGTTTTAGGTATTTTAGCTTCACCTTGAAATTTGGCAACCCATGAAATTAAATGTACTAAAATTATACAATATTATCCATGTTAAAGGGCTTCAGAAAAACTGGAACCAAGGAAATTAAATTGTAGTTATATGTTCTGAAATTATAATAATTACTATGTTTATCAATGATCACAAAAATAAAAAACATGTTATTTCTTGAAATTAATTGATGAATTCGACTTGAACTGAATAGTATTTCATTATTATTTGGTAAGTTACTCATGAATTATTTTTTCAAATAAAAAATACATAGGTATTTGTCACATCGATTTCACTGTTCCCAGTTCAATCCAAAATTAAGATATGTTTATCATGCGTGCATCAACTTAAACTAAGCTACTATGTGTTCGTGTGTCCATGTCAGAGTCACAATAAGTGCTATAAATCTAAATAAATTTGTGAAATTCGCTGCGACCCGACAAACTTAGAGATTAAATTTTAGTCAAGTACAACTTTATCCTATAAACTATGTACAAAGTCGAAAGTTTTGTAAATGTTGCTTAAAATGCTTTGATCAAATTTTCACTAGAATAAAGTTTCATAGGACTGCATTGAAAAAAATGTAAAGAAAAAATTAAAACCTTAACATGATTACATAAATATTACTGGGCACCAACCACTGAGTTTTTGAGATTATGTTATTGTGGAGGTACTGGCATCTTTAACTTTATTTCTACTGACATCAGTCACTACTTGTGTCTGACAACAACACGCGGCCTTCTCGCACTTACGAGTATTTTCCATCATACGTACAGTCGAAGACAAAATAAGGGGTATACAAAAACGTTCAAAAATATGTCCCAGTGCACTCTAATTCTGTGTAATAAGAACGTCGTAACATATTTATGAACGGATTCTTTCGATACTTATTTTTGCACTTGACTGTACATATTCAAAAGAGTTGGCTAGCCACGAGTCAATTATACTTGCCTCATTGGAACCAAATTGGAACATGCTGAAAATGTGTTTTTATTCATCGAGAAGGTATGCTTGGTTTAGACATTATATTATGTAGGTATAAAAAGACGAAATGAATAACCAATATTTATTAGGAGAATATCTTTAATAGTTGATAATTTACAATCCTATTTTGAGCTATGACTTTATATTACGAGTCTAAAATCGAGTGTAATCCGGTTCGGTAAATAGTTTATCACTCTTCATGTTAGTCTCTTTGACTAGATAGTTAACCATGCAAAGCATTCCTTTGTAGCCTGAGTGACTACTACGTAAAATGGGCGGTAGGACTGCAATAACAACATTGTTTTCGACTGAGAACGTGGCCGATACTGCCGACGGGGCATTTCGAGGCCGTTCCGGTAACCCTTACGCTCAGAGCACACAAATGCCACTGCTCACAGCGCTGTGCATATCTACACGAAATATCTGTTTTACCAAAAGCCAATCGGAAAGCAAAATGAGATCAAATTATCACATTTCATGCAATCAACCTAATACATCTTATCCAAGGTAGTGGTATAACAGTAATTTGTTTAGTAAGGAAGCGAAGTTGTTTTTTACCTTCCGTGCTAATTGAGATCCCAATAGGCGAAAGGTTGCATAATTGAAATGAGAAAAGAGAGTGGTAACACAAGTTAAATCTTGAGACATACCGTAAAACGGGGTAAATAGGAATGGCAGGGTAAAAATAGGAATGTAGAGTAAACTGGTCTGTTAGCCCAGGAAAAACAGTTCAGCTTAGAAAAGCAGATTTTTTTCATATCTTATTCTAAATTGGACTGTTCGTCCTGGGCTAACAGAATAGTTCACTCTACATTCCTATTTACCCCATCATTCCTATTTACCCCTTTTTACGGTATTCGAACTTAGTTCCTATCCTAGAGGTGATTTTTTGTGTGAAAAAGGTACATAAATCAATTGTGGGGTGTGGATGTATCTCGTTCTCTTGACGAAGACTGTCGTGATGCTCGATGACTCAGCTACTGCGGCTACCTCGGCTCAGGGACTTTATTTAGGGAAATGTTTAAATAAAAACACTTGTTTACAATTACAACATTACAGTAGGTTGAGTGTTAGTTGGTTAGTGAGCGCGTGATTAGCGCTTGATGAAGTGAGCGTGAGTGAATTGAGCCCTCGCGGATAGCGTATATATATATTAGCTATCCCCACTCCGCGATAATCCGCGAGCGCCCAAAGTCGCGGGTATCTCACGCCGCGTGCGTGTTATATGTGGTAGCGTATAGTGTGATAGTATTTATTTAAATGAATTACACGAAATACACAATGGACAAATATTGTACAAAAAAGTAAAGGAATGGGATTAATTTAATTGGGGAACAATCAATCTTATATCTAGTTAAAGTCTTAGGCTTAAGAATTACATACTAAGACAGATATTTATTTACATGTTATGAGCTACATAAGACAGATATTTATTTACATAGTATGAGCTATAAATGACATAAGACAGATGTTTATTTACATATTATAAGCTATATGCGACATCAATATAATATGATCATGACCACCATCAGTGCTTAAATATAAAAAAAAAACATTTACAATCTTACTTACAATTTAGTTCCACGGTAGGTAAGCACAATTGTATTTTAAATAAAAAAATAAGTATTTGTCATTAATATATTGCACGTGTATGTATATATGAACACCGTTTGTTTAATCAAAATAAACTTCTTACACTTTCAACAAAATGCACTATCTTTCTCATTTGTTTTAATGAGTAGGTATCTACATTAAAAAATGTTAAAAGCAACTTTGAACTATTGCTATTTTTCCCGAATAGAGAAAATGCATTTTACCTTATTAATACTTAAATTTGTTCATACTATTTGAATGTTATAAGTATTTAAACTACTTCCTTATCCATTTAATAGTCATATAATATTGTTAAATATAGAATTACCTGTCTTCCTGAGCCACTCATAATATTTATGCGTGCTTGGCATGCAATATATTTAATCACGAGTAGCAAATAACAACTTTGCTCATACCCTTGCACTGCAAATAACTGAGACTGAGACCTACTTAACTATTGGAAAACTATTTTTTCCTCTGCTTGTTTGAAATGTTCGCTTTTTATTATAAAAATGTACAAAATCCATTTAAATGGGTATGGGCCGCTGCACTGGAGGACTGTCTTTAAGACTCTGGACTGGAGAAGGCTGGGTATCAACATAAACGGCGAGTACCTCACTCACCTTCGATTCGCTGACGATATAGTAGTCTTGGCTGAAACCTTGGAGGACTTAAGTACTATGCTCGTTGGTCTCAGTAAAGCCTCCGAGCGAGTTGGTCTTAAGATGAACATGGATAAGACGAAAATCATGTCAAATTCCCATGTAGCACCAACTCCCGTAATAATCGGAGACTTTACACTCGAAGTTGTAGACGAATATATATACATAGGACAAACTATCCAGTAAGGTAGGTCCAACTTCGAGAAAGAGGTCAATCGTCGAATCCGACTCGGTTGGACAGCGTTCGGGAAGCTACGACACATATTTTCGTCCAATATTCCGCAGTGTTTGAAGACGAAAGTCTTTGATCAGTGTGTGTTGCCAGTGATGACATACGGTACTGAAACGTGGCCGCTTACAATGGGCCTCATAAGAAGGCTCAAAGTCACCCAAAGGGCAATGGAGAGGGCTATGCTAGGAGTCTCTCTGCGTGATCGAATTAAAAATGAGACCATCCGCAGCAGAACCAAAGTAACCGAAATAGCTCTCCGAATCGCTAAACTGAAGTGGCAGTGGGCGGGGCACATTGCGCGTAGAACCGATGGCCGTTGGGGCGGGAAGGTTCTTGAGTGGCGGCCACGTACCGGAAGGCGTAGCGTGGCAGGCCCCCCACAAGGTGGACTGATGACCTGGTGAAGGTCGCAGGAGTCCGCTGGATGCGGGTGGCGCAGGACCGGTCATTGTGGCAATCTTTGGGAGAGGCCTATGTTCAGCAGTGGACGTCTTTCGGCTGATGTGATGATGATGATGATGATGATTTAAATGGGTAATAATTTGCACTACCGTAGAATAATTACGTAGTGATAACTTATTCATTATGTTACGATAAACAAAAATTCCAAACACTTTCTAACAAATTGCCCAAAATAATATCCTACCAAGTCTGTAATCTAACGTGATCCGACACGCTCTTGGTCGGTTTCTTTTATTTACTACTTAATACATAAATTGTAGGTATATTTTATTCACATCAAATTATCGCTTAAAATACTTATTTTGTAAACAAATTTAACAATATCTGAAAACCATCAAGCTTTTTGGATATCCATATCATTAACATATTCAAGTTATCCGCAGATAAGTACATAGTTTATAAACAGAGATCGGACAAATGTGCGTCATTGTTCGCAATAATGTGGATATGATTCCGAAGTCGATATGAATAATAAGCCGAATAATTTCTTGAAATTTGGTATCGAAGGTTTTAGATGACTATTTACAAAGGTTTTCTTAGTTAACGGTGTCAAATAGGTAATTATCTGAAAATGATTGAATGATTAATTATTCAATCAACTTTGGAGTCATGTCCATATTATTGCGAAAAATGACGCACATTTATCCTATTTATCAGAAAACTACATGCCGATATAATTCTAGTTGACTGTAAGTTCTCATTTCGCCTGGTCGACTATTACATCAGTCTAATTTGATTGTAATGTTAGAATTGTTCCCAATTTAATTTTCTAGTGTGCACTGCCAGTGTGCCGCATAAAGCAGCTAAATCGTGTCTCGACTAAATCGGGTTGCGCGCAAGCAAACACTGTTAGCACAAAACCGCAAGCGCCACAACAACAATGGCTGATTTCATTAAGTGCTGACCACAATCTGACAAGAGCATGTGCTCCCAAAGCACCACATTCCACTGTTTCCAATAATATCTTATTTGGACTACGTATTTAATGCATGAGTTTGGGAATGCACTTGATTCCATCGTACCTCCAATGACAATGCACCATTTGTCTAGATAAACATTATATTTCCGTCCCGTGACTATATCTTGAAATATTAAATATATATCGATGGCAACATGGCACAAATTAATATCTGTTGTGCTCGAGGGCGTTTGTTTGAAAAACAACTCCAAAGTCATCAACTGAAGTGGGGTTATTTCCAGCATCCAATTAATATTATTACAAATTAAGAAATTGTATGTTAAGATAATTATTTATGAAAGATCTGGAATATTCGATCTGTCCCTAGCTTGCATGGAACCAATACCTACATATTGCGAATGACTCAGGGTATATATAGTAGTACATTACTACCGAGGCCGGCAACCAGTGACTTCCCAGCCGAGGTATGTATAATGCTTTTCTCAAACATACAATGAAATTAAACAAAAAACCAAAGAATTAAAAAAAATATTACCTTTATAAAAAAAATATAAGTCAACTACGTCATTGAGACTTTGAAACACAACAAAAATCATACGACACCGACACCGCACAAAAAAAATTGAATTGTTTGAGAGGTGTGCACATTTTTAATTTTAAATCGATATTATACGTCGGGTTCAATCAATCGCATAACGACTGGGTAGGGAATAGGCAAGGTTCACTCGGTGATCGAGTCCGACGGATCACACTGCTTTTCAAATATTAATTTGGGTCGATATTGTAGATATTTTCAATTATAATTATTATTTATTAATTATATTACAGCAAAATACAGTCATATAGCCTGCAAAATATTGGCTAAAAGCCACGATGCCAGGTCACAAACCTGTGTCAAATGAAAATTAAAAAAGAGGCACTTGCCGGTCTGGGCCGGCAACGAGGTACTTCCTTGCCCCCTTTTCGGCCCGTAACGACCACGTATTATTGCATGTTTGAAAAAAAATAAGTTGGTACTAACCAGGGTACACCTACCTACTTAGTATGTATTTACAAGAATAAACGTGACAGCGTAAGAAAATAATTACAGTTTATACTTGATAGGTAGCTATATTAAAATTTAATAAAGGGTTCATGATCTTTGATATCACAATTCTTATCTCCTGTCTTGTCGATAGTATTATTACAAAACAGCCACTATAAATATCACAAATTTCATTAATTAGTGTCCTAAGCTCTCAATACGTAGAGATGAACCTCGTCTAAGGGTAACCTTATCTGTATTAAGGTGTCTTGATGTAGTATCGCTTAAGTAAATTCTGTTTGTGATTTCTCTGCGTAAAATTTATTACGTTTTATGTAGATTTTGGGTCATAATAGTAACGTGAAGTCTGTGAATATTGCTAGCTTAATGTATTTACCTAAGACAACATAGAACCCACATTCTACCCTCGTTACGTAAAGTATAACTCGAAGTTAAAACTTTTGGCGATAATCGACATATCATTCTAATAAGGCCTATTAATGCCTCAAAAAATAGTTTGATCATGATTTTTAATTCTGGTAAATGGATTTTATGTAAATGTTCAATAGATGTGCTTCAGAGCATTTTGAGGTACTTAAGTGTAATGAATGAAAAAATATTTTTATTTTTAATCCCTGACGGCATACTGCAGAACAATTTATATTCTAGAATTGAAACCTCAATCATAATATATTATCAGGGGGCCGTTCCTCAAAAGCTTGTAACTTGTAATACAAGTGAAAGTCGTTTTTTAGCACTATAAATTAGATAAAGACTTCCGCTTGTATTACAAGTTACAAGCTTTGAATAGAGACATGTTCTATGTATTGCTTCTCTGTCACACTTGGAATTATGTAAGTAAGACGAGTAGGTAACCAGTTGAACATGGTTCGTCGTAGACCCTTGAATGGAAAAGTTACTTTTGATTGTCTTCCGCTGTAGCACTTGTCATTCGTATCTACTACCAAAAAATGATCGTCTTTGACAAATGCGAATGTAACCCATTGTTAGGTACTTCTATATATAATTAGATTTTTTTAAAGTATTCTTTAATATCGAATTCCTTCAACAAACTAAACTACACGAAATAATTAACTAATGGGTAATTTCTTCGTCTAAAAAGATAGATATAATTAATAAACTGATCCTAAAATACACTTACACGTAAAAAACTATACTACAAATATATATGTTTAAAAATACTTCAGGGTGCGTAGCCAAGATACCAATCGCTAACGCTCAATCGTGAATCGGCAACGAAAGGCAACTGTCTTCGTTGTACTAATAAGAAATAGGGACAGAGAGAATTTCTCTATCATGTTTGTGCATCATGCAGTACAGATTGTACTGAAAACGTTATTTTTACCGCTTCTAAATACTCGCATGCAAGCGAAGGATAGAAAGTAAAGCAGTCAATAGAGTTCGGTCATGCGTCAAATCACCGGTAAGGCCGGGGTGCTTAGACAAGTTGCCAATCGCTAACGCTTAATCGTCAATCGTAAGCGAAAGGCAGCTACCTATCTTTGTCACACTAATATGAAAGAGTGACAAAGACGGGCAACTACGATACGCTACTAAGCGTTAGCGATTGGCAAACTTGGCTAAGCATCCTGATATGACTAAGCTCCGTTGCTACGACGAACCGTAGCAACGCGTCTCATTTGCTACGGCACTTCAGAGTTCAAGCAAAGTTAATCCGCCAAGTCATGCAAAGTTCTGTGAAAGTGTAAAATAAAGACGTGTCTGGCTGAAGACATGCCCCGCCCCGGGCAAATTAACTTGCCTCTTATCCGTTTTAGCGGGTGTCATGACAACATGAACGTTTACCTAACTTATACCATACATGCCTATATATTATATTCACGGCACGAAACTGGTAGAAGCTTAGAATTTCAGACGATAAACAAAAATTACTCGAGTATTGTGCTATAACTTTACACCTGTCTAAGTAAATAGGCCTTTAAAAGCCTCGACCTAGCTAGCTTTAATGCATTTTAAACAAGTTCCTCGTTATTTCTTACTATTGATATCTACTTGAAAAACAATTAGCTTTTAGGTTTGTGTACATTTTTTTGTTATCTACTGACGAATGGTAAACGACTGACCGGCACGAACTAATCTTAAAATAGCATAATATTAATTTTCAGTTGTTAAATATTAATTTCGTCAGAATAAGTGGTTAACTGTCTACCTACTATATGTATTTTAGATTATCGTATTATGAGTATGCTTCTATATGTAACTAAGTAAATAAGGTAACTTTTATGACATTGGCAAGCATTATAATCACCACTTTGTTGAGCTGCCAATACCTACAAACAATTATAGGAACCTAATTACCTATAGAACATTTCAATGTTATGGCAGATGATCCCTAAATAATATAACAATAGAATCTTGAATTAGACATCTAATTAGGACCTACGCCTTTGTATAAAATGAATATTTTATTACAAGTAATTTTTATTCAGAAATATTTATTAACCGGATATAGGTATCGCGAGTTATAAACATTTGTGAACCACGAGTATATTATGTAATTAAGTATTGTAAACAAGATACCACGGAGTCGGCATGACGGCTACTACTAGCGCCACTCGACGAGTAGCAGCACTAAAACCGACAGTACTCCAGTATCCCACTAGATGGCGCTGGCGTCGAAATAGATCGCGCTAACGATAGTTCGCCGGAGAACCCATAAGTAGGCTTCATGATTATCGATATGTTGTCTTCGCTCCCCTTAGTGTACGATCTAAGTAATCGGATTCCCGAGCTTATTTCGATACATTAGTAGATACCTATAGTATTCGAATCAATTGTAACTCTGCCAAATTATACAATATAAGTTTCCGTTCACGTCTTTGTCTCAAATAGTACGTCTCAACTCCCCTTCGCTACACTGGCAGCCCAACGTTCGACATTAACGAACTCATCGTACGCGTGGGACGAGTTGTCATATGTTCGACTTGATGAAGAGCGAGGCAGCGGAAACTTCTTCACCGGCCAAATCTACACGCAGGACTTCTGGACCTAAGTTGGTGGTGACTGCTGGAAAACGCGCTGCACCTAGTAAACCCCGGAAGCCCCGCAACAGTAACGCAATGGCAGTTTCGTTCACAGAAGCCCAATTTGAGCGAATGCTAGCTGCAATGGTACCGAAAAGTGGATCATTTACCACTTGTACTATTACCTATGATGGACGTAAGGAATCGGATGTGCTCGAAGCTTTCTTGGCCGCTATCAACGTCTTCAAAAGTTCGGAGAAGATTAGCGACGCGGACGCACTGACTGGAATTCCTCTCCTCTTGAAGGGTGACGCAGCAACATGGTGGCAAGGTATGAAAAACAAAGTACTTACCTGGGACGAGTTCCAATCACGACTGAGAAAATCCTTTGCTCCAAAGAAACCAGCCTACATGATATATCAAGAAATCATGTTAACGCAACAAGAACCGGATGCTACAACTGAATTTTTCATAGCACATAAGCGCATGCTGTTTTCTTTGCTACCTAAACCAGAACCTTTGGAGTTCCAACAACTGGATATGGTGTTTGGATTACTCAGCCTGGACATTCGAGAGAAGTTGTC
Source organism: Thaumatotibia leucotreta (assembly GCA_025490895.1). Taxonomy (NCBI): domain Eukaryota; kingdom Metazoa; phylum Arthropoda; class Insecta; order Lepidoptera; family Tortricidae; genus Thaumatotibia; species Thaumatotibia leucotreta. The sequence continues at coordinate 13,428 of JALPQI010009023.1, forward strand.
ACGCGACACCTTCACGACCTATGACGGTCTTCTGGAGAAAGCTGAGGGCGTCGAACAGCTCCTTCGTAACCGGAAGATTGCTGCCCAAGTATCAACAAGTTCATCGCAGCCTGTAGGACTATCCCACACGTCTGTGGCGACCAAGTTACGCTGCAAATATTGCAGACTTACCAACCACACTATCGAAAACTGCAAGAAGAAGGCAAACGCGGATTTGAAGCGGACAACGCGCGTTCTTCCGCCTGAGCTACCTGCATCTGGAGCACCTGAAGCAGCGGTAGCCAAACCAACGCCTTCACCTCATAAATACTCCTGTTATGGATGCGGCGCTCCAGGCGTCGTACGCAGCAACTGCTCTACGTGCCATAAGTCAAGCTATTCCAACGGAATCCCGAAGGAAGTAGGCTTTTGTGCACTTGACATAAAAACAGATGCCAGGGCCAGGCCCGTCGTCTATATTACAGTTGGAGGCAAGCCAGGTACGGCGTTCATGGACAGCGGAGCCAAGTCCAACGTAGCGTCCTACGAATTATATACGCACCTTCGTACCACTGGTTGCCCGTTCCGAGAAGAGCGTGCCATTGTAACTTTAGCGGACGGTTTCCGGCGTAACCAAAAGGTGTTAACGACAGTAGTTGTTGTCACCATTTGCGATCGCACCGTGCGTACCACATTCGTCGTTCTACCGGAGTCCCGAGAGAACCGAACCCTGCTCGGCGTGCCGTTTATTCAGGATGCCCTCATTGTACTGAATCTGCCCCAATATACCTGGAATTTCATCGGTTATGAGGACGATCCCCAAGAACTCTACAGCGAGGACTTTACATCTTTCAAAGATCATGTTGATGTCGTTATCTCTCAGGTGGAGAGGACTGAAGCTGCTGCACTACCCGAAGTTGGTGGAACCGCCACCCAGCCCAAGAAAGACAGTGGTTACGGTCCGCTAATCCCTATAGCGCTTTCACCAGCCAAACGTAAGGGCGTCCCATTTGACGGCGACACATCCTATCTAGACTACATGTTTGAAGACGCATGTAAAGCCATTGAAGAGCAATATTTTGATCTATCTCCGGAGTCAGCCAGTTTATTTCCCAGCATCGGCGTCTCCCTTTACTGAAGCCAATGAGAACAAACCCTATATAATAAGGTCGAATCCGAGCAGCTATGCTAAGAGGACTGTTTTAGTGCAGGGGGAGGAATACTTAGACCCTGCTGACTGGTGTGACTGAAGAGACATAGATTACAGCGCCAATACAGAAACGCCGCTCCTGACTCCAGTCCGACCCCTAAGGAAAAGAGGTAGACCTCGCAAAGAACAGAAGGACTCTGAAAGCACAGATCTGTCTCCCTCGCTGGGTCGTCTCCAGGGACAGAGGGGGAGACTGTAAACAAGATACCACGGAGTCGGCATGACGGCTACTACTAGCGCCACTCGACGAGTAGCAGCACTAAAACCGACAGTACTCCAGTATCCCACTAGATGGCGCTGGCGTCGAAATAGATCGCGCTAACGATAGTTCGCCGGAGAACCCATAAGTAGGCTTCATGATTATCGATATGTTGTCTTCACTCCCCTTAGTGTACGATCTAAGTTATCGGATTCCCGAGCTTATTTCGATACATTAGTAGATACCTATAGTATTCGAGTCAATTGTAACTTTGGCAAATTAAATAATATAAGTTTCCGTTCACGTCTTTGTCTCAATTAGTACGTCACAACTCCAATACGCTACAGTATTAAATACTCGTACATACGACATCCTAAGTACCAACGATCAATGATTTTTAAAGCAGATTAAATACCTATAAAATATTCAATAGTATTAAATTAATTTGATATTTGGCCGTAATTAATGTTTCGGTCTACTCGTAGGTAACTAATTCAGGTGACCCTATAGCCCATCGTATAAATACCTATTAACGGGACGCGAGGCTTCTACATTACAACCTTCCCAACAAATAGTAACACAGCAGGTGAACTAAACAAAAACTCACATATTTACGAGTACAAATGCTGCGAACACGTTGTTACTCGTACTACACCGTAAAGTTTGTAAAACAAACGGGTTCCCAGCAGAAAGATTGGGAATTATGTGCGGTGCGGTTTGCCGGTATTAACGGGATTACAGGGCCCGAATTGGGAATGTTTCGCGCAGCGGCCCGATGTGGATCCTTTGTGGAACTGAGCCAGCTGAGATCGCCTGCGCTAAAGCTCCTTTGACATCGCCCCAGACAATGTCAAAAATTAGATGAGGGTAAACAATTCTCTTGATTTAGGTGCATTTAAGTGGTGACTGGTCGCTACTGGCTCAGTGTTGGTTTGATTTGAATGTTATCGTAGAAAAAAGTAGAAAATTATTGTCATTTTCATCATTTATGATATGTCATTAGTTATTATAATAACTAATGACATAAGTCTATTTTTTACTTCTTTTATTTAAAGTCACTGTCAGTATGATCAAAACGAACCGTGTGGTGACGGCAGTAAGAATACATTTGTCACCACCCCAACTCCTCCTGCGGGTGTCGTAAGAGTCGACTAAGGGATTGAAGTGTCACTTACCATTATTTAATAAAAGATTGTTGATGGGCAGCAGCGTCATCATAGTGGACACATTACTGCGATCGCCAATCCGCTTGCCCAGCGTGGCGATTATGGGCATTTACCTCCTAATGCGTCTATACGCATAGTTAATAGGAGAGGCCTACGTCCAGCAGTGGACTATCATAGGCTGATGATGATGATGATGATGATGTAGAGAGCGATTAATTTATCTATTATCTCTAAGTCTCTACACTCAAACTATGAATATACAGGGCGTCCCACGGCGATGCCACATGGAGGGAAAGTACCTCAAATATCATAGATAGCGTATTTTGCTGAAAGAATACTTTATTTTATTTTTAAGACTTAGTAAAATTGCATCAAATTTTTTTTGAAAAAAAAATGTACCGAAAAAAAATATCGCGACTTCGGAGAAAAAATACCTTAATTATTGGAAATGAACATCTTACTTAAAGAAGACAATAATTAAGAAGACATTATTTCGATTTAAAAAATAAGTGCCAACTTGTTTCAAAATTTTTTGATTAAAAAAAAATTTATGGAAAAAAAATATCGTGACTTCGGAGAAAAAATACCTTAATTACTTATTGGAAATGAACATCTTTCTTAAAGAAGACATCGTTTCGATTTAAAAAACAAGTTCGAACTTGTTTTCAAATTTTTTTGTTTTTTTTTTTAAACTTGAATGATTTTTTTTTGTTTCCGACCTATGTTATTTGTTATGTAGCAAAAAAATAATTCTCACATTGAATTCTTTCGATTGGTATGACAAAGCTACAGGATATTTTTTCTCGTGTAGCGGGTTCGATTCCCGGGTTAACCATGAAATTATTTAAATGCAATTCAAAATGTTTTTTCAATCGAAATAATGTCTTCCTTCAGTAAGATGTTCATTTACAATAATTAAGGTATTTTTTCTCCGATGTCGCGATTTGTTATCCATGCTCTATTTTTTCAAAAAAATCAAAAAATTTTAAAACATGTTGGTACTTGTTTTTTAAATCGAAATAATGTCTTCTTAATTATTGTTTTCTTTAAGTAAGATGTTCATTTCCAATAATTAAGGTATTTTTTCAAAAGTCGCGATATTTTTTTTTCCATACATTTTTTTTTCAAAGAAATCTATAAAATTTTAATGCAATTTTACTAAGTCTTAAAAATAAAATAATGTCTTCTTTCAGCAAAATATGCTATCTATGATATTTAAGGTACTTTCCCTCCATGTGGCATTGCCGTGGGACGCCCTGTATAAATTTATTAGGTATATTTATTAACTACGACTATATCCTAGATTGACTATTGTGTCAACAATACTTTCTAATCCCATTCCAATCGCAGTTTAATAATATGAATGATGCTTCGTTGCTACACGACATGGTATCTATAAGCATATTATTATGCAATGCCAACTCAGTGCTTAATTTTTATTATTTTTCCCCTCACTAGCTCGTAAAGCGCTCGTTTATCCTTTAATACGGACGGGTAAAAACGCATATTATTCACTTGTGTGGCAAAGTAATGACCTTGGAGCGTAGCGCGAAGTAGCATTCGTTTAAACAGATAACAAAAAGTAAAATGCTCATGGAAGTCGTTCCACATTAATGATAATTAAATAATTAGTTTGAGAATTTAGTGTAAAATACAAACCTTTATATAATATGATGATTTTAACACATAAATACTAAAATTCCATTAGTAACCATTGTTTTAGTGAATGATGATAAGATGACTAGACGCAATCACAAAACGCAGAAAATGTCAACATTGTCAATGAATATTATAGGTTATAATCTTTATTCACCGACTCGAACATGCATAAAAATAGTAAACTAAACAACTTTCAGAGTGTTCTGTTATAATTTTGTAAAAATAATGAATGAGAATGATTTAATAATGCATTGGCGTTGGTGTGCAACTACAGGAATGTGTTTAAATCGGGCTGCGTTTACTTTATCGTGCTAAGTAAATCTTGCATTAAATACATGATGCATTTCGAAAATTATTATCATTAACCTGATGATCATTGTAATGTGAACAAATAATTACCTTTTTTAGTTTCCTCGCTATAGTGAGGGGAAAAGTTTTGTGTTACACACTGGTGCAAATACATACTTCTCGTATGTTAAAACACTCGCTGCGCTCAGGATTCTATAGTTGAACCACGAGCGAAGCGAGTGGTTCAATTTCATACTCGCGGGTAAAATACAACTTAGCACCCTTGTATAACAAATAACAATTTCATGAATTTAATTTGTGTTAAGATAAATCAAGATATTTCAGAACATTATTTGAAAGGTAATTACCAGCATAGCATTAGGTAGCATTACATGAACATTAGAATGACTAAGGCCCACTAGAATTAACAAGGGTTAACCAAATAATCCGGTGTTAACTTGAAAACATACTTTTATTCATACCTTGCCCACTACATGAATGAATTGATTTTTGTACTCAAAAGTACCTACATAATTATTACCCAAAGTATCCACTAAATTGCTTAATAAGTTTATGTATCATTTACCTACGCTCATGTGTCGGGCCCATGTTCAGAAAGCGTTTATTACATTTTTTATTTGTGCATAACTGCATACTATCGCTTAATGAACAACGGTAACTTTTGGAATTCCATCTACATTATTGAATACCGAAAATTGTAATAAAACTCTTCAGAACCCGCTTTTATCCATCTGAATATTTTATAAGGGAATAGCCGTGGCCCGAGTCACACGTATTTTAGGGGGTTTACCAGAGATAACGAATTGATTTTGTATTCAAACAAACAATCTAAGTAAACTGGTGATGAGCCAGCTCATTTTTATTTCAATTAGAACAGCACTGACTCGGATTTGTTAACGAGACTGCTGTTTCATTAAAAAAATAGCTGAAGCTCGACTAGAATGAGACGAAGCGGCCGCAGTAGCCACAATCAAATTATACCAGCACTTGGGTTCAACTGTTAAGGTTGCCCGCCTCTCAAACAAACTAACGAAGAATGCATTCAGTGTATTTATATATTAATTAAAGTACAGCCGTAACAAGTTGATCAAAGGCAACAGCCGCACTTTGTGTTGCGGAGAGCTGCGATCATGCCAGTACCGAACGGCGGCGCAACTTATAGGAGTGTGCCGCCTTAAGTCTCAAAACAGTGGACATTTGAAACAAAAATAATTTATCAGTTTGAAACAAAAATTATGAAGATCAAATCAAAAAAATTTGGAACTGACTCTCATGCGTACATACATTAAGTCGGAATCGGAATAAATAGATTAATTAGTACCTACCAATATTCTCTCACTTTGTCGTGAAGTCATGTTAATCTGGCTTGAAACTAAAATATAAGTAACCATGATGCTATAGAAATATACAATTTCTCTATAACGTATTATCCCGACTACTTTTATGTAAAAATCTTTGTCAATTCGCTTCTTAAGACACAACTTCGAAGCTGATTACAGATGACAGCACCAAATATTCTAAATTGAAACGTTTTAGTAGGTAGATATTACAGGTTTGATTAGTAAATAGTAAGTATTCATGGCTACGAACGAATAAAACATGGAAGCCGCACGCCATACTAAATTGTCTTTTAAAAACGGTCCTGAATTTTAGTTGACATGTGTCACTCCGTCTTCAAAGCATCACGGTAATGAATTGCAATATCGACCTATAATAAAATAAGTAAAAAAAGTTTTAAGTTAAACGGTTTTTATTGCACCAAAAACTAGAAAATAAAAATTAGTTATAACTAACCGTAGATGCTTCTTTCTGTAGATTACTCACGTGAAACTATTATCACTGTAGTCTTCCTAAATCGGATGCTGAAAGCCACGTTTAGCCTCTATGTCAGTGGATTAAGCGTTACCTAATCGGAAACTTTTACCAAACTGAAATAAAAACGTGGGGCGTAAGCAATTGTGATTAAGTAAGTCACTGTAGTTATTGAGGAACACACATAGAAATCATGACAGCAATAGTGTTTTAAGTTTTGTTCTGGCTTTGATAAAAGCTATTTACCTCTGTAGAAGTGATTGAACAGATGGATGATTAATTGCAATATTAATGCTACAATTACATATTTTCAACTTGTACGTTTCTTTATAATAACGCCCCACGTTTTTATTTTAGTTTGGTAAAAGTTTCCGATTAGGTAACGCTTAATCCACTGACATAGAGGCTAAACGTGGCTTTCAGCATCCGATTTAGGAAGACTACAGTGATAATAGTTTCACGTGAGTAATCTACAGAAAGAAGCATCTACGGTTAGTTATAACTAATTTTTATTTTCTAGTTTTTGGTGCAATTGTTAAGTTAATTTCCGATAATATACCTACTTATTCTAGATCAAAGATGTTGTTTGTAATATGTAATACAATTATGCATGCTAAGTAGCGTTTATACTCTACTTGGAATGCATCATCACGAATCACGACACATATGTAAGCGTAATGGACATTATTTTATGTGTAACCGGAGGCGAATCCCTGCTGAATACATATTTTTAGAAATCCGACACTAAAAAAATGTAATTAAATATCTCGATCGACAAATGAAAACCAAAGGCGTGGTTAATGTAAGCTTGAATGCCCGAAGTGTCTCAAATGGACGTGTTATTCATACAATACGAGTAAGTACCTTAGATAACAGAGATCTGACAATAAGGAATATATCAATCAATTTGATTTACTGAGAAAATCAAGTTTAAATTTTTATATTGTACACATTGTACAAGTCGAATTTCGAGACTATAAAATATAAACTCATTATCTCAGTCGACCTACCGGAGGACCGCAGGTCTGACGGAAAGTCCGACCCGAACCGAGGCCCATAAGGGTCAATCCATGCAATATATCAACCGGAGGGCCATAGGCCCGACGGCACTATGGCACGCACTACGTGAATCCGAGAGACTCACACTCTCTGTCTATCAACTGGAGGACCGCAGGTCCAAGTGCACGTCCTACTCAAACCACCTGCGCTGTCAGTTTATCAACCGGAGGGCCGCAAGCCCGACGGCACGCCCTACGCAAACCCGAGGGGTATACTCATGCTCTCAGTCTCATCAACCGGATGACTGCAGGTTCAACGACACGCCCTACGCGATCCACTCACGCTGTCACTCTATCAGCTGGAGGGCTGCAGGCCCGACTGATCGCCCTACGCGATTCACTCACGCTTTCACTCTATCAGCTGGAGGGCCGCAGGCCCGACGGCCCGCCCTACGCGAACCACTCACGCTGTGAGTCTATCAGCCGGAGAGCCGCAGGCCCGACGGCTCACCCTATGCGATCCACTCACGCTGTCACTCTATCAGCTGGAGGGCTGCAGGCCCGACTGATCGCCCTACGCTATTCACTCACGCTGTCACTCTATCAGCTGGAGGACCGCAGGCCCGACGGCTCGCCCTACACGAACCACTCACGCTGTGAGTCTATCAGCCGGAGAGCCGCAGGCCCGACGGCCCCCTACGCGATCCACTCACGCTGTCATTCTATCAGCTGGAGGGCCGCAGGCCCGACGGCCCGCCCTACGCGATTCACTCACGCTGTTACTCTATCAGCTGGAGGGCCGCAGGCCCGACGGCTCTCCCTACGCGAACCACTTACGCTGTGAGTCTATCAGCCGGAGGGCCGCAGGCCTGACGGCTCGCCCTACGCGATTCACTCACGCTGTCACTCTATCAGCTGGAGGGCCGCAGGCCCGACGGCTCGCCCTACGCGAACCACTCACGCTATCACTCTATCAGCTGGAGGGCCGCAGGTCCGACGGCTCGCCTTACGCGATCTACTCACGCTGTGAGTCTATCAGCCGGAGGGCCGCAGGCCCGACAGCTCAGCCTACGCGAACCACTCACTCTGTTAATCTATCTGCTGGATGGCTGCAGGCCCGACGGCTCGCCCTTCGCGAATCACTCCCGCTGTCACCCTATCAGCCGTGACCCATGAGTCTATCAGCCGGAGGGCCGCAGTAATGACATACGGTACTAAGCCGTGGTCGCTTACAATAGGCCTCATAAGAAGGCTCAAGTCACCCAAAGGGCAATGGAGAGGCCCATACTAAGAGTCTCTCTGCGAGATTGGATAAGAAATGAGACTATCCGCAGCAGAACCAAAGTTACCGATATAGCTCTTCGAATCGCTAAACTGAAGTGGGCGGGGCTCGTCGCGCGTGAAACCGATGGCCGTTGGGGCGGTAAGGTCCTCGAGTGGCGGTCACGTACCGGAAGGCGCAGCATGGGTAGGCCCGCCACAAGGTGGACTCATGACCTGATGAAGGTCGCTGGATGCGGGTGGCACAGGGCCGGTCCTTGTGGCAATCTTTGGGGGAGGCCTATATTCACCAGTAAACGTCTTTCGGCTGATATGATGATGATGATGATAATTAAATCCGTATGTTTCTACCAAATATCTAAAGCAGTACTTCAAAATCTACATATCGCTAAACCTAGCGGTTGTGGCAGGCAGTAAGTAACACTGGAGTATCAGATTTGAGGAGTTGGACGTTAGTATTCTCGCATTCGCATGTTTCTACTTAATATCTAAAGAACTTCTTTAAAATCAAGATATCGATAAAAGATAAACCTTGCGGTTATTGTAGGCACTACTGCAGCATCAGGAGTGAGGAGTTGGAAGTCAAGATCAGGCTGTTAGTATTTGATTATGCCAAACATGCTATACTTTAATTTTCACGTGTCTAACACTCTCGGTTAAGGTAAGCAGTACGTCTGCAGCATCAGGCTTTGAGGATACAAGGATACAAATATTATAATATTGCATTGTCATGGGGACTTGATAAGAGTTCCAAATTTTATTGATTTCGGTGCAGTAGAAGTGGTCGAAAAATCGATCACAAGATTTGAAGCATCGACGACAGTTGATACGCGGTGAAGTTAATAAAAACCGTTTAAAAACTTGAACCGCCATTTAAATTAGTTGTGATTGGTCCATCAAAGTTTTGATTGGCTAAATTCATTGTGTATTTGTCAAAGGTGTTGCGCCGACATATGCGCGGTGTTAAGAAAAGCGCTATGTCCTGCCCATCTTGGCACAATTGAACAATTGTTCTTGGGGGCATTTTTGAGCTGGCGTTAGACGTCCATGTTATATATGGTCGCAGATTCATAGTAAGTGTCGTGGGGCGGTCGTGATATATCTTCGCAACTTGTAATGGTATCTGGCGTGTATTGAAATCGGGCTCGACTTTATTTCTTAAGGGAATGAAGTAGTTGTGAATATAATTGATTAGTAATAAGTAAGGTCTGAGGTAATTAGGGGAATTGATTGATAAGTCACATGGCGATTTGTAAAATTTCAGTATATTATCGCAATTGGCAAGGAAGGTGTGTTCCTATTCAATCTTTTTAAGATTGAAATACTAAACAAAATCTGTATCGTTGTTTCTTGAGAAAGAACCATAGGAAATAAAACTATGTCTTAAATTTATACAATGCAAATTACCTAAACACCTTCCTTTTCTGGGAACATGATTCTATGTGTTGCTAGCGCCAGGGAAACCCAGATAAAACCTGGCGAAAGCAAGTACTATTTATGCTAAGTAAATTATTACTATTATTACATTATATTGTAACATCTATTACAAATACAACCTCTCGAATGAGCATTCCAAGACAAAACATTATAACACAGAGAAGGATCAACTATAATAAGGACTCACTTACACGCATAAGTGTATTATGTGTTAAATAGGTATCAATATTGAGTGTCCACAATATCTTAGCCGAGTCAACTCCCACAAATATCGGGATTCGAACCCCGTGTTTGTAAAACAATACAATATAAAGATCTCTGACTTAAATCAATTGAACGAGGTTCGAACTCGTTCAAATATTCTCAAAGTCCCAGTCATAGCCTGATAATCACCAGTAATTACACAGTGGCTATAGAACAACAAATTCACTTATTCTTGACATTAGATATTTAGATGTCGGGAGTCGAACCCGAAAGAATATTATAACTTTTACACTAAAATACACACAAGGACAGTCAGAATAATCATAGAAAGTTTGTCATGTGTATTCGGTTATTATCATAAAAGTGGTCAAGATTAATGTAACCAATTATTTACAAAATACGTTATTTTGCTAACTGGAGCAAAATGATAGAATATAACTTAGATATTTAGAATGCACATAATACAGTTGGTAACAAAATACTTAGCTGTGGATACAGGATCGGCAACCACTGATTCTAAAGTAAAGTAAGCATAATTTATAAACTTAAACAAACAACACTGAGACTTTTGCAAGACTGCAGGATAGGTGTCCTGCCTTCTCCCACGCTATACTCGAAGTGTCTTCCATCCTCCAACATCCCTCTTAGGAAAATTCTTTACAAAGTTATCTAATCACTACTTATATCTATTTCCGACTTTATTAATATTAACATAAGGTTTCGGCTCTCGAAACAGCCCTTCGCAAGGTAGTTCCCACGGCGCAAGCGGCGGTGCGGCGGGTGGCGGTTATCGTGCCTGCCCGGGTTCACTGCCAGATGTTCGGAAAGGTCGGCAAAATTCAATAGCGCAACAGTACATGCCGTCTAAAAAGTATGCAGTTAGGGTTTTAATGGGCTTGTTTCTTAAAAATACCCATTGTCTTTTATAAGATAAAGAAATACAATATTATTTTATTACGTTATTTATCCGAAACAAGTCACTAACTTGCAACCTTTTATCTATTAATGGTTTAGAAAGTGTGGGTGTAATTTTAGTGCTAGCTATTATTATAAGTAGGAAGACATATCCCTATAAATAATAACCGTGTGTATTATCCATGGGATATGTTGCCATTACACCCCCCTCTCTGTAGACAGTTAAAATGCAATTTTGGCTTTCTACACAACTAGGGATATCAAAACTGGATTCCTCTTCTTTAAAGTAAACATAAATCACCCCTTTTCTGAAATAATACATAGGTAGTTCAATGTATTGAACTCTGTTATTTTACTTATTTCGCTTACAAAATTAATACATCATTGTAATACATTTACGTACATTTGTTGAATCGATAGATTACTAGGTACTAATAATTAGACTATAGTGAACATTTAACTTATAAATGCATGCAATTGTATTTACTATACATATTATATATTATATTCATTAGGTACATTACATATTGGTCATATAACGCTTAGTATATATTTGCTGATTATATTAAGTTAATCTTAATTATTTCTTAATATAGTATTAGTAGTAACTATATTATATTAACAAATGCTATAAATGAATGCCGTTTTGACATTAACTTTGTATACATTACAAGTCTCTATATAATTAACCTCAAATAACATATATGATGTCAATTATTGCATAGTATAAAAAACTAAACCTCGAGACTTATTCATTCAAGTAGATTTTAATAATATACCACAATAATCACTTTTGGTACACATTCATCTTCTTTCAAAATCACCTTTACTCTGGCCAGAGATTTTACAATCACACGTCATTTTACATAAATGTATTATTAATTACTTGTACTTGAAAAATATAGTTGATTTTTTTTCTTATCCATACGTAAATTCACCTTTTACCACTGATGATAAACATAAATTCACCAGCGACTCTCATAATATAGTCAGGAGGTCTTGGGTTTTTTTTTTTTTGACATGATCATTTATTACAATATGTGTTAAAACATGACAATCAGATTGAAGTTTAAATGATTCCATTGTTAACTTCTTAGACATACAGCTGAAAAGTCGGTCTTACACAATCATTTAACATTTTGGATGACTTCATAGGTTTTGATTCTTAGACACACAGCTGAAAAGCCGGTCTGAACCAATATTAAAGTAGGTATTTTTTTTTTTTTTTTACGATGACAAGTCGTCTGTAACGCACAGCTTTTTCAGCCGGTTTTTTGGACGAATGTTAAAGTAATTTGGAGTTTCAACGTTATCTAGTCGTCTGTAACGCACAGCTTTTCAGCCGGTTTTTGGACGAATGTTTTTTTTTTCAACGTTTTACTAGTCGTCTGTACCGCACAGCTTTTCAGCCGGGTTTTGGACGAATGTTTTTTTTTCCAACGTTTACTAGTCGTCTGTGCCGCACAGCTTTTCAGCCGGGTTTTGGACGAATGTTAAAGTGATTTGGAGTTTCAACGTTGTCTAGTCGTCTGTAACGCACAGCTTTTCAGCCGGTTTTTAGACGTATGTGATTTTTTTTTCCAACGTTTACTAGTCGTCTGTAACGCACAGCTTTTCAGCCGGTTTTTGGACGAATGTTTTTTTTTTTCAACGTTTACTAGTTGTCTGTACCGCACAGCTTTTCAGCCGGGTTTTGGACGTATGTGAAAGTATTTTTTTTTCAACGTTGTAATCGTCTGTAACGCACAGCTTTTGAGCCGGTTTTAGACGAAAATTAAACTTGAACCCTTTTTTTTTGTACACTGAAATTATTTTGTATATATATATACTATCACTAGATGCCTAGTGAATACAATATAGAGTAAATATTCTATACTTGATTATACTTGAATTACGCAGGATTCGAACCTGGATTTTACGTAACCAAACTCAATATTTATTATGTAGATCATTAGCGTTCCCTTGAGTAAAATTATCCGTATCTACATTAATACCCTGTTCTCGCCAAAGTCTCCTCATCCACCTGGGTCTATATTTTGTCTGTCGTTTTTCAACTGCAACTACCTTAATGGAACCTCTATTCAGTGCACAATTATTACCCCTGCTTTGTGAATGTCCTCTATTCTTCTTGACAACTATGCTACTTCTATCGCTGCCAATTAATTGGTTTTGACTAGTATCTTTGTCAATTTGGTCTAGACCAAAAAGAAAATCGATTGCAGATGAAATGTTTGCGTGCGTTTCACTACCTAAAGTACCTAAACAAAACCATAACTGTTGAATCTGTTTCGGAAAATGTCTCATTACTGAATCAATTAAAAGTCTTTCATCAAACGGTATTGTAAAATTACCAACTATCTCCATCTGGTTAGCAAAATATTCGAACATACGTAATTTGTCACAAGGATTGTACGATCCATTTAATAGCTTAGTAAATTCAATCATCTGTTGTCGTTCACTCCAATAACGACGTTTAAAATCAGTCTCAAAATCATCTAAGGTTCGCCAGTGTTTACTACTAAGTCTCATAACGTTTAAAGCTGGCTCAACCAAACATTCTATTGCGATATTTAACGCCCTTTCATGTGCACCCAAGAAATTTATATATTTACGTAACTTATGTATAAACTGCATCGGGTTAGGATCTCCCATTCCACAAAAAATTGGTTTTTCTATTGGAGGTTTAACCATAAAAATATTAGTCTTTCTACAACTGCTAGTATCATGTGTCTGAGATACATAAACTTCTGAAATTGGTCCTCCATAACACCTTCTTCTACGTCTTAGGTTATTTTGTGCTGACATGCTGCTAAACAAAATTAACCCTAGCCTCATTAACACTTAGAAAATAATTAAATACACTAAAATATCAGCACACACTCGCATTCATTTCCGTTATCTACCTAGGTACCTAATAATGCATTAGTCATTGGTATATACCAAATAACTTAAATAGCATTTAAATTTCTAAATAAATGTCTTGGAATCCTCACTCAATAAATTATATGTTGTAAAATCCACTAAAATAATTACTAATTACACATTTAACGGTAATTAAATATACCCCTCTCAGACTGTTCGCATATGATCAATTTATAAAACGTCAAATAATTATAATCATTGATTAAAACTTAGAGAATTAATATTGATCAAATATACCCCTCTCAGACCATTTAAGTATAAGTACATATGAACTTTCCCTTTGTTTCAATATTGAAATAAAGTAGTGATCGTCATATTTAATTTAAAGTTTCCTACGTTGTGTTTATTTTATTTTTTATTTAAAAGTAATTACAAGTCCTTTTCTAGTTGTATTATAACAAAATGTATTGATAACACAAAGTCTAGATCCTTGGTCACGCGGCGCCACGTGTAATGGTATCTGGCGTGTATTGAAATCGGGCTCGACTTTATTTCTTAAGGGAATGAAGTAGTTGTGAATATAATTGATTAGTAATAAGTAAGGTCTGAGGTAATTAGGGGAATTGATTGATAAGTCACATGGCGATTTGTAAAATTTCAGTATATTATCGCAATTGGCAAGGAAGGTGTGTTCCTATTCAATCTTTTTAAGATTGAAATACTAAACAAAATCTGTATCGTTGTTTCTTGAGAAAGAACCATAGGAAATAAAACTATGTCTTAAATTTATACAATGCAAATTACCTAAACACCTTCCTTTTCTGGGAACATGATTCTATGTGTTGCTAGCGCCAGGGAAACCCAGATAAAACCTGGCGAAAGCAAGTACTATTTATGCTAAGTAAATTATTACTATTATTACATTATATTGTAACATCTATTACAAATACAACCTCTCGAATGAGCATTCCAAGACAAAACATTATAACACAGAGAAGGATCAACTATAATAAGGACTCACTTACACGCATAAGTGTATTATGTGTTAAATAGGTATCAATATTGAGTGTCCACAATATCTTAGCCGAGTCAACTCCCACAAATATCGGGATTCGAACCCCGTGTTTGTAAAACAATACAATATAAAGATCTCTGACTTAAATCAATTGAACGAGGTTCGAACTCGTTCAAATATTCTCAAAGTCCCAGTCATAGCCTGATAATCACCAGTAATTACACAGTGGCTATAGAACAACAAATTCACTTATTCTTGACATTAGATATTTAGATGTCGGGAGTCGAACCCGAAAGAATATTATAACTTTTACACTAAAATACACACAAGGACAGTCAGAATAATCATAGAAAGTTTGTCATGTGTATTCGGTTATTATCATAAAAGTGGTCAAGATTAATGTAACCAATTATTTACAAAATACGTTATTTTGCTAACTGGAGCAAAATGATAGAATATAACTTAGATATTTAGAATGCACATAATACAGTTGGTAACAAAATACTTAGCTGTGGATACAGGATCGGCAACCACTGATTCTAAAGTAAAGTAAGCATAATTTATAAACTTAAACAAACAACACTGAGACTTTTGCAAGACTGCAGGATAGGTGTCCTGCCTTCTCCCACGCTATACTCGAAGTGTCTTCCATCCTCCAACATCCCTCTTAGGAAAATTCTTTACAAAGTTATCTAATCACTACTTATATCTATTTCCGACTTTATTAATATTAACATAAGGTTTCGGCTCTCGAAACAGCCCTTCGCAAGGTAGTTCCCACGGCGCAAGCGGCGGTGCGGCGGGTGGCGGTTATCGTGCCTGCCCGGGTTCACTGCCAGATGTTCGGAAAGGTCGGCAAAATTCAATAGCGCAACAGTACATGCCGTCTAAAAAGTATGCAGTTAGGGTTTTAATGGGCTTGTTTCTTAAAAATACCCATTGTCTTTTATAAGATAAAGAAATACAATATTATTTTATTACGTTATTTATCCGAAACAAGTCACTAACTTGCAACCTTTTATCTATTAATGGTTTAGAAAGTGTGGGTGTAATTTTAGTGCTAGCTATTATTATAAGTAGGAAGACATATCCCTATAAATAATAACCGTGTGTATTATCCATGGGATATGTTGCCATTACAAACTTTAGATCAAACTCTTCATCCGTGCAATTATTCTTCACTTTCGGAAGAAGACGTGCTGCTGCTGTCGTCTGCTGTCAGCTGTGATCTCACACATTTGGACAACACTCGCGTCTCACCCAGAGCTTGTACCGGACCATGACGATTAAAATAGTAGGTACTGGTTATTATAACTAACACAAAGACTAAAATACCAACACGCTTCAAGAGGATAGCATGCAGACCAAGCTCAAGTGCTGATGGGGCTATAAGTAGCTATCCGCTGATTGCCGTGTCTTATACACTGGTATTTTAAGCACGTTTAGATTTATGCCCGATTTAATCAAACACTTCCCAAATCCTTAGATCAATCCTTAGATTCAATCGCGGGTTCTAGTAGTCGTTACGAGAAGCTTAATGTAAATTCGGCAGACTCAGAAGATAGTATTTTTGTATCAGTTTAGGGATCGCGCATAAATAAGCGGCCTTATTCCTTACCCGTGAATAAATAGAAAGAAAGGTGTTCGATTAAATTACGGAAATTGAATTAAATGAATCGAGAAAGGAAGATTAAAATAAAAACAGACTGTTTTCCAACAAAACACGGAACAACATCGAATACTGCAAGTACGAGTGAATTATAAAGTTGCACTACATAATTGAAAAGGATCACAATAACAGGCCACTATTTCACCAAGATTTTAAGTATGACAATTGTAAAATATCACTGTTACAGACTTCAAAGGCCTCCATAGGCTACGGCTACCGCGTACTATCGGACGGTCCATATGCTTGTTTGCCACCAACATAAAATTATTACTAATAATGTTATTACTTCAATAAAGTACTTTTTAAACAAACCCGTGACAAGTGTCGCAAGGTTTAAATAGTAGAATTTTAATTAAATCTTGACATGAGGTTTGGCTTCTGCCAAAATTTCACTACAATTGTTGTGTATTTTGTGACAATTGTAATTTTGCTTTAAAAAAAAAGATATTTACCTACTGCCGATTTATTAAAGTTCCTGCACTGCATTTTATGCTGGTGGCAAATAAACGCACTTCCGATGGTAAGCGGTAACTGTAGCCTATAGACGCCCTCGATTGAACGAACATGCAATTTATGATAGCTTGTACGATAGAAACTGCATTCAAAGTTTGAAGTAGGTATGAATCGGCTTTGATCCACTTCACTCGAATTAAAGAGTTTATTTAAAATATTTCTTCTAACGTACTTACAGATACTAACTTTAATCATATGAATATTGAAGGTATAATCAATAACATCCTGTGGAACCTAGGCTGGCTAGAAGTAAGAACTCGGTAAAACTAATTTTCTCGAGACTAAAGCCAGGTAGATTGATTCTATTTGTAAGCCTTCTGCCTACATTACTTACCTATCTTTTTAGTTTCCTTAGATCGTAAACCGTTTTGAAGACTGAATAAGGAATATCCAATATAGCAAACAGATGTAGGTTTTAGTGCTATGTAAAATATTGTGATGAAATATAAGTTACGTAGGTACAAAGCGTACCCAGATATTGTTTTCATTTAGGAATTTTTGACAATTTAAGTGGTCATAGCTTTAGCTTGGGTAATCATAATAAATATCTAGTAAAAGAGCCATTTCTCTGTTTACGGAGGAGGTTTTTAATTTTTTATTTGGTTATTTTTTTATATAGGTATAAAGTATAGTTGTATGGTATGTAAATATACAAAATAACGTGTTAGATTGTTTTAAAATCAATTTCGTATAGCTGTTTCTGGGTATCATTTTCTTTACGTTTTATATCAGTTCTCCTGTGCGTATATATTTATATGGGCTATTATCCTTGTCCATCATCTTGCATTCTATTTTTCTACAAGACATTAGGGATAATTATGCCGTACCACGCAGTCAAAAAACCCTTAAAAGTCCGCGTTCGACCGCGATGAAATGCAAAATGTGCCGTGACTTTTTTGTAATCTACCCCGGGCCACATTAATGAAGTTGCCGAAACGCCCCTCCCAGTAAGTTTGTAACAGTTTAATGCCTCAACTTCATTTCCAGTGTTAATTTAGGACTAGAAGTTAAGTCACCAACCGACCCGTTATATAAGAAACTTCCACTTGACAAGAAGGCTCGTAGAATTTATGGCGTTGTGTTCGCCAACTTACATAGTATTTGTTTGAAGGATTAAAGATAATTAATGTGTGTGCTAGATGCCGACACTCACTCACGTATGTTCCAACGTCAGGATTTAAAGGAATTATGATTAAGGATAGACGTATCTGAAGTCGCCATCAGCCCTTCGTGCTGTACGTAGGTAGCTACATCATAATATGTCGTTAAGAACATGTATCTATACCTAAGGGTGGACGACAGTAAAGAAATATGGCTATGTAGTTATAATAATCCAAGCTTTCAATTAGACTTAAATAAAATTAATGTGCCAGGATATTTGAACACTTAAATTTAAGACAGGCGTTTAAGACATTTATTATGGGTAAAAAGCATTTATTTCCGGTTATATCATTAAAAACACAGTCCAATGGTATTATTAATTTGTTGTTTGAGTTCATTTGAATAGTAGAATTATCGTTGTCTTTAAACGCTTAATTGGAAGTCGAGGCAGATTAATGAATGCCTAGTTGCCTACAATCTATTAATATCATGACCATTGAGAAATTCGAACTGCTTCAGATCCGTTTACTAAAAGGAATAAATAATAAACAGTACTTTTTTCTGTGTATAACAACAGGAAACTTTTTCGATATGATGAAACCAAATTAAAATATAAATAAATATGCCAGCAGTTTGAAATCTGATAGGCGATAGTCCTTTACTCGTATCTTCCTTAGAAATATCAAGGAATAAAATTCAGCATGATTTTTATTATAAGTTTATGTTTGATAATGGAGAAAAATAGGAAAACAATTGTACCTACTTGGTAATAAGATACTGTTTTTATTAATTACTTTGCTCATAACTATTGCGAACACCTTTTTATCTAAAATGCACTCTAGGACTCGCGGTGCAAACAAATATGTAATATACGAGTATATATCTAATATTTGAATATCTTAAAAATAACCATGAATATTGCTTAACTGCCCACTTCAGCGAAACAAATGAAGATGTCAACGTCGTGCTATTTCATCTGGTTATGTTGATGACAAACAAGGACCCTTCATAGAAAGTAATCATCACCTTGTCAGGATACCAATGGTTGGTTCGAATTTTCATTTAATAATTTTAGTCGGTAAAGAAAAACAATCCGTTTCGTTTAAAAGTTTTATACTATTAAATATATTAAATTAAAAATTAAATCAATTACAACTCATTTCCTTAAAAAAGAACATAAAATTTATATCACATTGACATCCTTACACCTGTAAGTTCTTACGTAAGTTACAAGGACTGAGCTATACTAAGGAATGAGAGGTGAATATCACTATCTCATTCCTTAGTATAGCTCCGTCCCTACAACTTACGTAAAAACTCACAGGTGTAATTTCGGCCTAATGACAACTTAGCCGCCAGCGTCTCGCAGGCAGTATGTAAGAAACCCAAAGAGGTTTGCCACACACTAAGCCTAGGTCAATATGATATAAACCTGGAAAGTTATAAGTAGAACTATAATATCTTAAGGCCAGCCGTACACCAGTAAATTGTTACGTAAGTTATAGGGACGGAGCTATACTAAGGAATGAGAGGTGAATATCACTATCTCATTCCTCAGTATAACTCCGTCCCTATACCGTACGTGAGAACTTACAGGTGTACGGCTGGCCTAATATACATACATACATATGAAAGCTCCTTTTAGTTGCAATATTAAAACTAAAATGTAACTTAAATCGTTTGAGGTATTTCTAAGATTTTAGAAATAGATAAATTCATCCGATTTGTATGTAAAAACGACTTAATATCACTAGTATAGCTTAGTCTTGACCAAAGTAAAAGTCTATAAAAGTAGACGTTAAGTGAATTACAGTATTTGCAGACCACAAACCTTTTGAGAGAATTGCTTTAACTAAATTTAATATCGCTCTCACTCTCCCAGTGGTAAAAATTTATATCGAGGAGTTCAGTGCAATTTTTGAATTTTGTGAAAAATCCACACTTCCGTGGCTTTTCATAAATGGGTGATTTTTTCCAATATTACATTTTTAATAAGGTATTTACTGTTCATATTATTGCAAGTGAGTGAGTTTCATGTAATACTTGGAAATTATAAATAGTTGGGTTTATCGGTAGGTACACTTAGCTAATATAGTTACATGCATATAGTTCGAGAAATATAAATTGAATGTTTATTTTTACTATAACGTAGGTAGAAACTTACCAATTAATATTTCACGAACTATACCTATATTATGTAAATACATTATGTATGCTATCCTGGTTTCTAAAAATACGGAAGTAAGC
This sequence comes from Thaumatotibia leucotreta, assembly GCA_025490895.1. Taxonomy (NCBI): domain Eukaryota; kingdom Metazoa; phylum Arthropoda; class Insecta; order Lepidoptera; family Tortricidae; genus Thaumatotibia; species Thaumatotibia leucotreta. Next base: position 34,004 of record JALPQI010009023.1, read on the forward strand.
AATGGTTCGTTGGAATGCATTTAGTAAGTTTCACATATATTCTTTGCTACAACTTTTTATTTAATTTATCAAGCTGCTATTTGAATATCTATTAAATTATATAATATAAGAGTGGGTACTTTATCCGAAAATATGAATGACTGGCGTATCTAGGCCAGTCATTCATATTTTCTGTCAGTAAGACATTGCGGACTTGATTAATTTTATTGGAAATTCGCCACACATTATATTTCATTTAAATTCATTGAAACAGGTTTCAGATAATTACTGATTAGTTAGACTCTATGAATACATTTTAATTTATTGCTCTTATTACAGGCACCATCCGATAGCTAAACCAACCAACGAACAGTGAGTGTAAATCGTGACCGATAATGCCCAATCTCACCTGCACTATATTTAATTGAATATAAAATTCAGAACATGTTATTTTATTCAGTAGGTAGTGCCGCACAAAGTTGCGACGCTCACAAAAGTGATTTACGCACAAAAATATAATGTAAATGACAGTCCCACGTACCTCGGAGATAATACGGTCGCGTGAGAGACAAATGTTCGCGGCGTGGACTTGACACGCGCCTGTAAAAATAAATAAAGGCCGCAGCACCACGTCGCGTCTTAAGCGGAATACACACGATAGAGTGAGATAAACTTTAGCGACGCTGCGGAGCAAACAACAAACAAACACCGACTAAATGCACTTAGCACTATCGGGCGTAGCCGCCTCACTGATCGCCCTTGCTACGAGAACTAGAAACTCATACAACTTTCACACCTACTTTTGCAGATATTCCTACTTGACTGGACGCCTGTGATGGCGTCCTCACTAAGTTTGTACGGCGGTTATACGTACATAATTCTATATTACAGCAGAATACTTTGAATTATGAAAAACAGACATCCTAAGGTCAGTTTAGAACATAACTAGGCTATAATAATATATTTGACTCCGTCCTTATACTTATCATGAAATATGTAACTTTTTTTAATATTATAAAATAAACCTTGTTAAAATATGGTATGTGCTTTATCGTCTGTAACATCAAGTCGTGACACATATATTTACAAGCTAAGTACATAAGTAGGTAGGTAACCCAGTGTTTCAGATTATGTGCTACGGATAAAAACCAAGCACGTATACTTAACGTATCTAGGAATAAATATAGAACTACACCGGTAAACGAAATTTAAAAATCGAACGGCAATTGTTTCAATTTACGTTTGAATAAATGTACGAATAGGAGGATGTAGTAAGCGTTGTAGCAATGCACATACGAGTCCTGTTCGTTCACAGAACAGGTTCCGATAAAGGAGCGATGCGAGTCCTAGTTATCGATATACCTGAGTCAATAAAAGTAGCGGGATTGAGTTGCTGCAGAATACATTCTCGAGGGAACCGAATTTAAACTCCACTGCTGTGAAAAATAGGAAACAATGTTGGATTTACACAATGATATCCGACAAGCACGCAGTTTCAATATTTTAAAGTCACAAATTAGGTTTACACTTCCCTTATATTAAAGTCACCACAGGAATAGGTAGGTACCTAGTTACGTAATAAGTTAAATTTAAACATGACACAGTCACAAAAACTGACATGACTTATTCAATAATGTTCATTGACAGTAATATAATTATGATTCATTTACAATGTAAGGTGAAATAATTGATGTCGATATGTAATGGAAAGGAATATATTTTCTACAATAACTATCAAGCAATTTATATAAAACAGTAACGAAATATAATATGTAAAATAACAGATTATATAAAATAAAAAATCAATTTGCTAAATATTTGTTACGTTTGATCCAATACAATTACTATAATATAATGTTTTCAATAATAAGCTTGCAAGGTATTCTAATGAATGTTTAGTTGAACTCATTAGCATGCATTCTTAATCAGTAACAATTGTTCATATTAACGTGTATTTATTTTTAATACATGGCTTTTTAATTGTTTATGGAACCTAAAGACCTTGGAATGGCATCCAGATTTAGATTTGTCTCTTGACAAATACGTAGGCATATTCTTACATTAAGAACATCTAACTGAATAGATTTTAGTTATGTTTGATAATGATGATGAGTGCTTGATTAGACAGTCTTACAGACAAAATAGTAACGGAATCAAGTTATACCAAAAAGCAGTTAAGCCAATGAATGGCACTACCTGATTCTCTAAAAGTGAATTATTGCTCGCAATAGTCGTAATGTAAGTTATACGTGTAATGTTCAATCAATCATAAAAATATATATATAAATGGTAAAAACGCGTATATTTTAAATAATCACGCGTTGGGGAACGAGGGAAAAAGTTTGGGAAAATAAACGCCCTATTGTGTCTAATACTTAGCAACGTACAATTTACAGAGCATTCACAAAATTACTAGAAATTTTCACGAGAAATTTCTCTTGCATGTTGGGATTAACCACAATATCTTTTAGATAAGAGATTAAAAGGTGTACTCAATATCCTGGATAGTAAGGAGTGGGACGTTTGAGTTACACACTACCGACTACTGCATCAAGTCAAGTGCCATAGAAATTTACTCTAAGACTTGGCAATAAATGTGCGTAGGACAATAGCACGAACTCTCCATGAGTATATTTATTTTCGTTGCATTGCTCGTGTCCCATGTACCATGTCACCTTCCCGTGTCATCGGGCACAAGCGCCAAGGCCGTGTATCCCGAAGTTTATGTAAATCACGAAGGCACACTGTGACGCGCCGCCATTTGCTTTGTTACCGCATTGTTGGGACACTCAAAAACAAGATTATGAATCATAATCCTGGAGCCAGGTGCAAAACTGACGTAAAATATAAGAACGTAAATTGTGTGGATGTTATTATATTAATGTACCTACCTAACATAAGTAGCTTAAATTTTTCATTTATTCTAACTATGCTCATAACCAATGGTAATAGATAACGGCAATTTCAATGTATTATTTCAGCATCCCTCGTTTTTATTATAATATTATCTAAATTTGAAAGACATTTTAAACGACAAATGTGGTAGAGTACATATTAATCGGCATTTGCTAGACAATATAACTTACTCGTATAATATTACGTATTAAAGTATGCACACATATTTACTCGTATTCAATTTGAATGGCCCGCACAACGTTTAAAAGCTTTATTGCGCCTGAAAACTTAATGACAGGCGCGTTTGTCAATATCGGGAAAGCTATTAAAATACTTTTAACACTACGCATTACAAATGAAACGACTGTTTTTTTCGCATGCAAACAAGCAATTGTTTATGTGTAGCAGTGCAGAAAACTCTCGAAATTGTGATACTTCAACATCATGGTGTAGGACATAACTACACGAGCGCTTATTTGTCCGGTATTTGGAATTTGTAGCTAATAAAATAACATAATTATGTCAGTGTTTTCGACTTTTTGGATAGCTCAGCTCAACTGAAGTAGGGGAGACCAGGTATGAACGTAACAATTTTCAGTTTTTGATTTTTTATATTTTTTTGGTAGCAGTTGTCAAACTTTGCATCTTTATGTGTAATAGACACTTATTTCATGTATCTTTTGGTACCAAAATAAACTTCATACATCGAACAGTTTTACAGAAAAATGGCTCACAGTGAAGGATGGAATTTGTTGCAATTATCCCTACCCCCAGGGCTGGTTGTAACAGTGCATAGGGATAATAGAAACAGAGTAAATAACTATAAAATAATCAATATAATTATGTGTAATTAGTATTTTTAAGTAATCAACAGTCTTACAATATCACTATCTCAAAGACGAACATTAACAATGAATGAATGTAATTAACATTAGGTATTATATGAGACGAAATTAATTTATACCTATAGGATATATGAGTGACGTGAGAGCAATCAACTTTCTGTCTTATTCTAAATGGCATATAAACAAATGCTTAGGTGTAATCCAAATAATTAAATGCTTCCTGCATTGTCCTTATTTCTGAGTATACTACTAAGCTAATCATACAATGTACCTAATATGATTAAAAAATGTGTTTTACTCCTCATTGCCAGTGAATATTTGTTTCCAGAAACAAATCCTGCCTTGGGTAGTGCCGCTAAACTTTCAAGTAAAGCTTTCCTTTACTTTACATGTCCATATAAAGTGATGTGAGCCAGTTGGTACGTCTTTGCTACGTCCTTGTAGGGCATTTAAAAAAAGGATCACCTCAACTGCAGCTAAAGCTATAATTTCTATTTTGGCGGTCTTCTGTCTGTTGTTATGTTGTGTATATTAGACATTCTGCAGCAAAAAGGCACTAAGTATATAAGTTATTTAATAAACGCTAGCACATAGGTGTACCAATGAGCCTCCAATTTGGAAATCGGGATGAAAGTAACAAGTTGTTTCAATCATCCCTGGGTATCGAATTTCCAGAATCCCACAAACACGTAGCAAAAAAACATAAAAAGCATAATTAAAACATTGATTTGCAACCCTCAAACTGTAAATGATTAGTGACTTTACAACACCCATGCAAAACGCAAGCTATAGCGTTTACCATGAAAAATCTAGCTAAGATTGAAAAACTCGTTAAAAACTTACTTTTGACGCATTTTTCTGGGACCATAGCACTACACGCATAACCTGCCGTCACAGCACCGTGGGCGTAACTGAGGTTAGGGGGGAATCGAAATGGCATCTAATGCCCTGAAGGACGTTCGGATAGATGTCGTAGAAAAATTTTAAATGAATTTGTTACGTTCATCCCGCGTTACTTTTATACCTGGTCTCCCCTACGTTGTTCATATTGACTACCGTCATGAAATTGAGTTGTGATCGGATCAGTTGTACAAAAATGTTCGCAGGTTATGGCCGACTAATCTCGGAAATGGGTCAAACTCAAAATCATGCTACGAGTCTTTCCGGTGGACATTTTAAAAGTTAAGGGCTATGAGAGTTATTTTTCTTATAAACCCTTCTTGTCATTTTAAAGGCACTCCTTTCCTATTGAATCGTATGATAAAAATCACGACTACCTCCAACCAGTTGATTACTATTGGCCACAGGAAAGAGGGGCTCTACAGTTCAGCTGAACACGCACTTTTACTTTCCTGTGATCGATAATTAACAGCCTGTGGACAGGTAGTAATGATTTTTATCATACAACGCAATGAAAATGGAGTACGTCTTAATGAAGATAAGGCTTTCATAAGAAAATCAAGCTTTATAGGCCTTAACTTTTATATTGTCCACAGGAAAGACTCCGAACATGGGTTTGCATTTGACCCAAATAACTTCGGATGTATCAACATCAGGAGGAAAAATATTTTGCTGTTGGCACTGGAAAAAAATAGCTTAGAAGTGGATTTTGTAGGTACCGAAATCGTGGAGTGAACTTAAACTTTTGACTTGTTATATTTTCTGTTATTTCTTTCTTTGGAGAATAAAAACTTTTGTGAAATGGTCAACGTGATAAGTAAGTGGTTTTAGCTGTAAACCATTGTCTTTGACATAAATATAATTATAATACCTACTAAATGAAATAGAGGATGAGGTAATTTTAGCACCTGTTACATTGTACGATAATAATATTTTCACCCCTCTAGCTCGGAAGTATACTTTAGGGAAAAGTTGTTTTTGAGGTTAGATGATGGGGCAAGTACTAAATGATAATTGATAACTGAACGATAAAATATTCCATAGCATTTATTTGAATAATAAATATAATGTATCTTTTTTATTTTATTTTTTATATTGGCACAATAAAGTGGCTACACTCCACCTGATCGTAAGTGATCTATATTTCCCTTGCGTTATGGTGCTCCTACGTTGGCATTACAATTCTCTCTTTGACTTTATAGTATTCTATAACATTGACCTTGTTTTAAGTATAATGTTATATCCCATATGCGAAAAACATGAGGTTCGTCGCATAGTTGTTTTGGCGTTTTGTGTCGAGAAATCCGCGCTATGCTCCGAATTCAAACCATTCCCTTGGCTAACCCCCTTTCAATCGTTCGGCTTTCAATAATAGCAGGCGCGCCAAACAATAATATTAGAGCCTTGCATAACAAATAACTTCTATTTCAATAGCATTTAAAATAAATATTGAAATTACTATAGAAATATCAACAAATGTATATTTGCGCGGTCTTGCTAAAAGTTCTAATTTCTGGAGTTCGTGGAATAGCTATGCAAAGTTATGCAATTATTCGACTGTCTATCGCAGTAGGTAAACAAGGCCAAAACTATGAAAGGAAAAGTGTTTTTTAACCGACTTCAAAAAAGGAGGTGTACAATTCGACGTAAACTTTTTTTAAAGAAAGTTATAACGTATAATGTCAAATTGAAAAAAAAAAAGATCAATACGAGGCACAAATTTTTTAGAAAATCTTTAAATTTAGAATAACTAACTTTTACAAATAAACGTATGCTATTTGTAAAAGTTAGTTATTCTAAATTTAAAGATATAAGAAAGTCTTATTTGTACTTAATATTTAATCTACGATATTTAAGGTTGAGTGAATTAAAGTAACTTAAACTACCAAATTTCGTCGCAAGGACATCTATATATTTTCTTAAACGTAATTGTATTCTGCCTGTCCTAACCTACGGTGCCCAAACATGGTCACTGACTGAGGCGCAGAAGACCAGGTTGAAGGTTTGCCAAAGGGCCATGGAACGCAGCATACTAGGTGTGAGGCTGATCGACCGAATGAGAAATTCAGTGCTGCGTTCCAAAACCGGGGTCACTGATGTCGGAGCCAAGACTGCCAGGCTAAAGTGGGCATGGGCCGGCCACGTCTGCCGCATGCACCCGCAGCGGTGGGCTAAATTAGCAATGGAGTGGGTGCCACAAAATGCGCGGCGATGACGCGGCAGGCCCAGACGGAGATGGCGGGACGATCTGGATGCATACTTAAAGGACTGGCAAAACCGGGAGAGTTGTAAGACAAAGGGGGAGGCCTTTGCCCAGCAGTGGGACACTCTAATGGCTTCGTAATAATAAAAATAATTGTAGGATGGTTGACAAAGATAAAAAAAAACAGGTAATCGGTGTACACGGCGTTGCCGTAGCGTGATTATGACGAATGTCAGGCGTAATGCCGATCGCAGGCACAGATACTGTCGTCTACCCTGCGGGCTGCCTACCGACCATAGAATCGGCGAGTGAACATGGTACTTATCAACTAAATATCGGAGTAAAGTCTATTAGTATGGTTGGGTTGAGATAATTCCTGGAATAACTACATACCTATCAGAATCAATACTTTGCAGGATTTCATTCGTATACATACATACATACGAATGAAATCCTGCAGGCATACAAATTAAATAATATCTAAGTACATAAGTACCTATGTATCGATACATAATTCACTAATTCATTTTCTTGGAGATAAATAAATAAATAATAAATCAATATCTTGGGACATCTTACACAAATCGACCTAGTCCCATGGAAAGCTCAATAAGGCTTGTGATGAAATTAAGTTTGTTTTTGAAATATATATTTTTTTATAATATTTCAATCTGCCCATGTTTGGTAAAACCAGATAAAGTTATATTAAAAGGTTTCTCTGAAACTACTATTTTCTCTACCTCTAGCCTGCTTACAAAGATATGATTTAAAAGCAGCGTAACATTTTCGTATTTTAAATATTTTTATTCCACCTCTTTCTGTAGCGGCCCGCGTCTAGAACCAATTAAGTGAATAATAATTTTAACGCGGCGGTTTCGCAAACCATTACGACTCTCTGGAAAGGAAAAATATTTCGTATGATTGCTTTTTTACAACTCTCTTCTCAATTAAATGAATATTTAATTTGATTGCCAACGTTTTAGAGGTCTGTGGCCCTGGCTACATACTAAGAGGAAGGATTAAGATAGGGTAGAGTTGATGAGTGTGGATGTATTTGATGTAGTCATTTATTTTAAGTTGAAAACTTAATAAAAGCTTTGCGTTCGCCATGTAAAATAATCTGTTTCATTTAACCAGGCTTAATCACAGAGAGACTTTAATTTTATCTACCTTTGTCCACAAGAGAGACGTAAACGTAGGTGTAATTGATGTGTATGATCCTTAATTACAGTTTTGGCGATTCTAGTGACAGCGACCTCCGTTACATTAAAGATTGAAAACATATTTTGAATAGGAGTTGACTTCCGATCGGTAAACCTGTTTGTCTTAAAATTTAAGCTTAAATTTATTTATGTGTAACGGTATTCAAAACTGACATAGGTAAGGACAGCACAATACACTGTTAAAAATTAGGGAATTTTACAGACGAAAAAATTACAGAATTCTGTAAAATTACATCATTTTCACAGAAAAATTTGTAATTTCACATAGTTTTTATCAATTTTACAAAAATAAATTTAAAATTGATGAAAAATATGTGAACTTACAAATTTTTCTGTGAAAATGATGTAATTTTACATTTTTTCGTCTGTAAAATTCCCTAATTTTTAACAGTGTACAGGTGCATTCAAACCAAACGAGCATTCGCTATTCTAACTAACCCCCTACTCTACGAAATTCGATCGTTACACAAAACGTGATTCGTTGATTTCGTAGAGTGGGGGATAGACTAGCGAATGCTCGTTTGGTCTGAATGCACATTAAATAAGCCGCTAGTAATTGCATCAGTGGCCAAGAATAATTTGATAGATATTAACCATGCATGCATTCAAAATTTAATAATGTATATAATATAGTGTTAATTGACTGTATTTGTATTCTTAATCTCATTTTTTCGACACTTTAGTTAGTAAATGGTCCTTATATGTATATGAAGTTATAACAAAATTAAAGCTGTAGATATATTTAGTTTATTTTATAAATATACAAATTGTTCCCATACTTTATATTGGTAAATATGATCAGAAATACACTGACAAAATCTCTAAGGATGCCTGAGACGACGATGCATTTAAGTTTACTACTGAATATAAGCCGCAGAGTGCATTCGACTGAGAACCTAAGGTTCCATAACGGCACTGGTCCGTAGAAACAGTTGCAGGTTGCTGGCAGCCTGCCATTCACTTACGTTGCTCCTGCGTTTTTCTACAAATCTACAGTCCTAACTAAAGCCAGTCACGAACTCATTATTTTTTGTAATTTCCTGACATAATATTGGTAAAGTGAAAGGCATACGTATACAATAATTATTACATAGGATTAGGTACATCTCATAACTCGAAGCATAAGAAAATAGTAAATTATGCATCAAGGGAGGTAAGTATGGAATTACTAACGAGAGTGTTTTATGAGTTAGTATTCCGACTGTGATGCATACAATGTTTTTCATCACACTTGCCGACAAAAAGTAAGTTATAAGACATATATTATTAAATGACGTACTGACATTTCGATTACTCCCTAGGGGATTTCACTTTTCTATTACTCCCGCTTTGCACGCAAGCAATGGCGCGCTTAGACAGCAAGTGTTATGAAAAAATGTGTTATACCTACATATATTTATGTCCTTTGATTGTATCTGATTCTTTGGAATCGGTGCACAAAGATATGCTCTAAAAAAGTAAAATCGTTTGAGATAAATATAGATCTTTTCTGTACTAATAACATGGTCGCTAAAAATAAAACAAATAAAAAAATATTGCATGTCGGTAATTGTAATGTTGTTTTTTTTGGTAAAAATAAAGCTTATTGTAATACACTACATAGTCTGAAATTTATTGTTGGTACTTGTGTAACTTGAAATCTATCCAATATGTAAGCCGAAACAGATCTCAAGATATCTACTATAGCTACTTATGAAAAAATTCAGTGTCCATTCGAACATTGTTCACATATTCAGTACCTAATAAGTAATAAGATTGCACGTGGACCGATAACCGCTCCTGGAGTGAAGCAGCCGCCACTATAGGGCAGGTACAATTTCATGGAGTTGTTTATTTTATACGTCTTATTTATAGTAGGTATATGTAAAGAAACCTGCTAGTATTTTAGCAAATAACGGAAGATACTTTCAATTCTAACTAAATATAAGTGGAGTATATACTTTTTATTTTTGTATTTCGTTTTTTAATAATAATAGGATGTACCTAAAAGTTAAGTAGATAAAAAAGACTTATAAAATATATTTCATAAAAATAATAAAGCAATAGTAAGCTTAATTTCATGTCTAATTAAAATTATATAAATGTAATTAGATGACATGAAAATTAATATCAAAAATCTAGATACAGTATTGTATGAATCAACGTACATGGTTACTAATAATCGTGTTTATGGATACAAAATTATAATATATATTTAAAAAAAACTATTTTTTTAAAACCAATAGTTCATTTTATGTAAACAATTGCAATTTATATGCGTTAATTCATTATTAACGATTTTCACTTTCAGTACTATAGCGGAGTAATTGAATAAAGTTATTACTTAATACCCGGAGTAAAAATATATTTTCATGTTATTAATTAAAAATCCAAATTCTTTATTTAAGTAAACTACATTAAAACCATTGAATTAATTTAAAAAAAAATATTTTTTTGTTTTTAATTGAAATATTTTTCGTTATATTTTTTCAATCAAAATAAATTAAGCTTTAACTGGTAAGATAACCACGTGATTAGCTTTCTTTATATTATCAATACGTTGCTTCCATGTAGGTACTTGTCTAATTAATGTTTGTGGTTATTACATTGCTGCTAGGAAAAAAGCATTTCTAAATTATAAGCTTTTATTATATTTTTAATACATAGCATAACAATAAAGCTCCATAACAAACCTAGGAGAAATGAACGGTTGTATAAAATAAAACAAACTGGACAAAAGCATGTCGGGCCATGCTCAGTGTAGGGTTTCGTAATTATTAAAAAACGAATGGGCCGATTATGTATTTTCGACATTATTTTATTTATAAAGTATTCTATTACGCTCACTTTTCATGATTATTTTTCATATTTTTTAGACCCATGGATCAAAAGTTAGAGGGGGAGGGAAATTGTGTCCACCAAATGTGTTTTTATTCTGGAGCGGTTATCTCTGAAAATATTGACTTTAGAATAAAAAACGAAACACACCTATACACACTAAAGGCTGTACCGATAAAAACTGTAAATTTCATTGGTTCGCGTTGGTTATATCGTAGTACGTCAACTGTACCTAACTTACACTTATTTATGTGTTTACTGTTTTGTAAAAAGCTAAATTATATTCAAATATCATGGGTAAAGTAACAAAATTATGAAAATAATGAGTAAACTGAGAACCGAATGGTTCAACGAAAAAATATGAAACATGAAGAATGTCGCTAATTTAATAAAAACGCTTTATAATAAAGAAAAAACAGTACGCAACACTGAAAGTTTCCGTGAAATGCGTGCCACAGGGGAAATAACATACCAGAACGCGATCTTGTAAAATTATCTTTCTCGGCCGCGACGCTGGAACAACACTCATGAGATTGTTGTCTTGCATTTAAAGTATAATATATATAAGTATAACTACAATAAACTTACGCTACCACAAATTCTTATATGTTTCCCGCAAATATGAAATTGAACACCTTACATTAGTACCCAAATCAGCTCCTACAGATAGTTACAACTGATCTCACTGGAGCGCAAACTAATAGAATTATTCCAGTGTAGGTATTAAGCAACTATTATCGTTGTCCGGTCTACTCGCAGCCTATCTTGGATTTTGGACAACCAACCTACCGAAAACAAAAGGAAGAGTTGGAAGATGAAAGAGACTTATATATGTACATAGTTAATGTTTGCATTAGAGCTCAGGCACATAACTAAAGATTTAGCATCGCACGTCGATTGTATTATATATTCAAATTTTGAAGCGTATTGCAATTATATATACCTAATACATATCCGAAATTGTAAAGACAACTAATTGATCTAACTACATTCAGTATTAAAAGGATCTAGGAACATGCATGGAGGGGTAACCAGTATTTAGTTATTCCCTTATAACAGGCTTTTTTGTGTGAGTCGATACTTTTGATGAAGATCATAGGACGTGTAGTAGATAATATAACAAAAAATCGTCAGACCGTGGGGTCTTAGAGGGTAGACCAGGGCCTCATTAGCCCTGGGAGTCCCACATAACCACCCAGGTGGTATGCGTAACGCATTGCTCCACGAAAAAAAAGGGTACCCGAAATTCTGTTCGTTGAAGATGGATGTCTAGGCAAGTAGCATCCCACACCAACATCCGTCCCATGCTCCAAGTAACCAAATGTCTCTTACCTTAATTTCTGACAATACCTGTAAGCTCGAAAAAAAAACAGTTACATTGATGGTTGCAAGGGACTTGCGAATTATGTCGTTAAGTGTCACATAATCCATGGTATCCCAGTCGGTCTACGTCTGGGCCAACATCTTAAGTGAGAGGTACAGACAGCGGCATCGAGTCTCATGCCGGTTGCGAGTCTAAGGGTGGATCCAGAAAAGCACCAGGGTGCTTCGACAAGTTGCCAATTGCTAATAGGAAAGAGTGACAAAGAGGGGAGGCCTATGTTGAGCAGTGGACGTCTTATGGCTGAGATGATGATGATGACCAATGCTCAGCGGGGGTGAGCTGCTTTCATACTAAATGACATTTATCACGTGACATTTAGTATGAAATCAGCTCACCCCGCCGAGCATTGATGATGACAGAGAGGGAAAATTACGATACGCAACTAAGCGTTAGCGATTGGCAACTTGGCTAAGCATCCTGTGCTAGCCGATCGATCGGCAATAAGCCCTGGATGCTTAGCCAAGTTGCCAATCGCTAGCGCTTGGTAGCGTATCGTAGTTTTCCCTCTCTGTCACTCTTGCATATTAGTGCGACAAAGACAGTTAGCTGCCTTTCGCTTACGATTGACGTTTAAGCGTTAGCGATTGGCAGCTTGGCTAAGCACCCTGGTACCTAACTCGTTTCTCGTGTTCCGACCGGGAGACTCTCGAGTCTCGTATGATTCGGACCTGCAGAGCTACTAAGAAGATAATTGTTTGTAATTTTGAGTTATTTAGAAAAAATTTAGTAGGGGCAATCAATATTTAATGCTTTTTAGCTTCCTCCAAAACAGGCAGAGCCCTTAGGATCTTTGCTATGCTGATGCTAAAAATGCAGATGCTAGGCCTATATTTACTTGACTTTTCGCCATTCATTTATACAGATTTTGTATTATTAATCCAATCTTTAGAATATGACTATCCCGCCCTTGAAGGGTGACAAGGTAGGTAGGTATACCTTGTCACCCTTCAAGGGCGGGATAGTTAACGAGTTTTATGACCGAGAATATTAAAAGAGCAGCAAATAAAGCAAGTTTCTTGTTACTTTAACAATCCATCCATGAAAAATGTCAACCTTAATGAAAGGGCAAGGGCTAACCTTACCAAGTGAAATTATCTTCATAAAACTACAACCCGTGTGTAAATATAATACGGGCGATAAATTGAAACATGCATAGGATTAGTATAATCATTAATGTTTTAACTTTTAACACACGTAATTATGAGACCACGGCAAGTTATAAGTTATAACAGATTTTCGGAGCAGCAATGTAGCTGTGAACATTGTTATGGTACCTATGTAGTTATGTTTTGAAATCACCTGCATCGAGCGTTTAACTCGAGTGTGCTACATTAGTTACATTACAATTCTAAGTAATAGTACATTACTATAGAGGACGGGAAACGAAGGGTTACAGGCCAAGTAGATATATCTGGCCGAAGGAACTGAGGCCAGATAGGAATACGCGGCCTGTAACCCTGTTTCTCCCCGAGATTTGTATAGTGCTTTTCTCAAACTTGCCATGAAATAAAACGAACTGATTTCGCCGAACCATACTATTTGATTTGTAAATAAACCAATAGTACAGTATCGTACAACATTAAAAAAAAACATTCGCGCCTAAGTAAGACATTAGTTCTTAGGTTTCTTTTTTTTTCTGTGGCTGAATGTCAAGACCTAGTGTCACAATTTGACGTTTCAAAACAAAAGACAGTTTGTTTGCAGTCCTAGGTGTGAAATAAATACACGAAATCTCTTTACATATCATCTTAGCATATGACACCGGATACATAGTATTTCCGGGCTTCATTTAAAGTAAGTAACATCAACATTCCGTAGCAAGTTTGAGAAAAAGTTACATAACTTATTATAACTTATACTAGTCACGTATTATAATTATACCCTGTAGCTACAATACTTAATAATGTATTATGTTATGCTCAAGAGTAGTCGAAATAAGTACATAGATATTTTTCATACGGGGTTATAATTCATCCAGGTGTAGGTATAAATAGTATCTGGTCGTAGGAATGATATCATCATCATCATCATCATATCAGCCGAAAGACGTCCACTGCTGAACATAGGCCTCCCCCAAAGATTGCCACAATGACCGGTCCTGCGCCACCCGCATCCAGCGGACTCCTGCGACCTTCACCAGGTCATCGGTCCACCTTGTGGGGGGCCTACCCACGCTACGCCTTCCGGTACGTGGCCGCCACTCAAGAACCTTCCCGCCCCAAGAACCTTCCACATTGCGCGTAGAACCGATGGAATGATATGGGGTAATCATTTTGTTAAATAGTAATATTCATTAAGTGTAATGATTTTTATTAAGTCCAATTGAGCAGAGAGTGCTCGGCCCACAACTTCATCATCATCAGCCAATTGACGTCCACTGCTGAACATAGGCCTCCCCCAGAGAGCTCCACAAAGATCGGTCGTGAGCTGTCCGCATCCATTGGACACCCGCAACCTTTACCAGGTCGTCGTTCCATCTTGTGGGGGGCCTTCCCACGCTGCGCCGTCCAGTGCGTGGTCGCCACTCGAGAACACGTCGACCCCACCGGTAAGTAAAAAAAAGTAATACTGACATGACATTAATGAATGTGGATGTAATACATTGAGTGTTAAATTATTAGGTATGAGAAAACTATTGTTAAACTTATATTATACTCTTTAATTTTATATCAGCCATATCAAACTAAAACATATAGGTAAACATCATTTATGCGCTCGGTTGTTCAGAGACAACAGTGTAAAATGAATTGTCCTCATTTAACCACATTCAGCATTCCTGGTGTACTCGTGTGATCTAATAGAAAGCCCTACATTCAGTCAAATTGGAAAAAATTGAATTACATGCACTCAATCACGACACACACAATGTACGTTTGAACTGTGTCAAATACTGCTGCACAATCAAATTATTTAGGTATTGCGGGAGGAGCAATATTGGGTTACTAAAAACGAACACCAAAAAATGTCATACTAAACTACTACGTTATACGAGGATTATGTATAGAAGACTATTTGTTTTATCCAATATTAATGGGATGGGAGCTGCCTATTTCCATACAAACGTATTCTAGTTCCCCAGTACCCATGTATTCCTGTTTACCCTGTTTCCTACCTGGATAACGTTTTAGCACATTTTTTTGGTGGACAGGTCCCAATCCTAACAGGGTCGCGTTTTATAAAGTTACATTTTACAATTTCGCTGTTTGCCTTTCTAACGCACGCACATATTGTCAAGAAAGAGAGGCAAACAGCAAAATTGTAAATTGTAACTTTATAAAACGCGACCCAGGCGTATAGAGGCTATTGCAAATTAAATGTAACAGCCGTTATGGTGGGCCTTATTATTATTTATCATTTAAATCAAAACTTCGTACCTAATACCTATTGCAAACTTTTTGAACATTCGTAAATCAAGTATTTCGTATATTATCAAGAAAAGGAGAACATATTCATAAACATATTTTTCAGTACAGATGGTGCTTTACTTACGCGCTAGTGCGAGAAGTGATTAATTTTTTTTATGTCAGTTCGAAATCTTCGGAGTGCCATATGTACTGAAAAACTCCCTTCGGCCGTGCCTTAATTTATCTCCACTCATTTTGAAACTAAATTTTTTTCGACCTTGTATCGTAATATACTATTTTAGAACGGAAGAGGTATCGCGCATAGCCGTATGATGCTCGAAGACAACTACTTTCTAATTTATATACCTACCAGGTACCCAAACCATCGACTTACTCTCTTTACCGAAAATCTTGCACAATGTGGTAAACATAAATTAGGTATTGTCCCCCAAGTTTTATTTTGACTTGGTATTTTTTGTGTGATTTCTACTTAGAATCGCAAGCCTTTCCATTCTAGAAGGTTTCGTGAAACTTTGTTTTGGACAATGTGTAGGCACGTTTTGTATCCCAGAAACGGAATAAAAAGCTCAAAAAAGTATGGACATTTGTTTTTGTAATATTAGCCTACCGAAAATAAAAAAATTACCGAAAAAGTGATAAGTAATTAACACCTTTAGACGATTTAATCAAAATTACCATAGAAAAAAATTCTAAATATTCAGCTAACGGAGCGTTCCTGGTCCCAAGCATCCCTCCCTATTGGGTATGGGGGTTTAGGGATACGAAAAATTTCATGTGTGGCTTCTCCTGCATTTTTGGCGTCCGTCCACAGCACGTCTGATCTTACAGGAAAGATATTAAGGGCTCTGCCTATTAACTGTGAGACTGCGGGTTTGGAGGACGCCAAAAATGTATTCAAAATTGCTTGCCCTTCTAAAATTTTTCCCGAAAACCTAAAATCACAAAGGAGCTGGGACAATGTGTATTGTGATCTAACATACAATTCTCTTCTAAACAGGTCTGCAGGTTCGGATCGTGCGAGACTTTTGGCGGTCGGAACCCGGCAAGCTGGTTACTGGCTGCATGCCCATCCTTCGGCTAGTACTGGTACTTTCCCGGATCCGGCCTCTCTTAGGGTCGCAACCGGCCTGAGACTCGGGGCCGAGGTATGTACCCCTCACTTATGCTGTTGTGGCACAGACGTGGACCGACTGGGACACCACGCACTAAGTTATCCTACTGGTATTATTAGAGATGATGGTAAGAGACCTGATGGTGTGTCTTTGGTTCCTTGGAGCTTGGGACGGATGTTGGTATGGGATGCTACTTGCGTAGACACCCTGGCACCGTCCCATCTTCAACGAACTACGTTTAAGGCAGCCGCTGCGGCTGAAAATGCCGAATTTTTAAAACGTAATAAATATAAGGGCCTCGGCAAAGAGTACGATTTTGTACCGTTTGGCGTAGAAACTTCAGGTTCTTGGGGCCCCAGCGCACGCAAATTGTTTGCTGAGATCGCTAAACGTCTGGTTGATGTAACTAAAGATCGAAGAGCTGGCGACTTCCTCGCACAACGCATCAGTATTGCGATACAGCGAGGAAATGCCGCCAGCATCCTCGGTACAATGCCACAAGGGCCAATCTTAGATATAGGTTAGGTTAAGTAGATTAGTTAGATTTAATCTATGTACATAAATTGTAGTTTAGTAATTCTGTATAAATCAGTAATTCACAGAACCTCAGCAAAATTAATCATAGGTATAACGATATGACAAGATGACGTAGTTGTCAAACTACAGCATATACGGGATAAGAATACTGGTTTACATCAATTGTTTTCAAACGTCTGCCTGAATTATAAATAAATAAATAAATAATAAAATATTATTTATAGTACTCACGAGTCGTATTTATTCGGTGTATTAAAAACAGCTGAATTCTATTTTTATTCGGGAAGCTATTAAACTAAGCTAGTTTCACTATTATTACTTGCTTGCTCTAGTGCACTTAAACATGATTTATTATTAGCCGTCCACTTGAATCTAGATAGGTATGCAATGACGTTGAAACTAAATTATTATCTTAATTATAAAACTTCACCTCTTCAGTACGAGTCCTGTTAAATACATAGGAATAAAATCCAATTACTAAAATGTTTCAGCATTTTTTGTCGCCAAATTGGACACGGCATAGTAACCCGAAGTACGTATGCGTATAAGCAGTAACTGTAGCGAAATGTTAATTGGAATTGAATTGTAAAATACACTTTATGGTAGTGCAGCGGCAATTCAGAATTTCTACTCGAATAAAAAAATGGTTTGTTTTAAGTACCTACTACGTATGTATCAATTTGTTGCCGCGCGAAAAATTTGTTGGGTACGTACTGTACATAACTGTAGAAAGTTAGGAATTAATTGGGTATTTATTAGAAACGACGTATTTGACATTAAAGAAAATACGCACAGAGAACACGAATTATCGATATTTTGACAAATGGAAGGAACGATGTTAGTAAATCTATTTTTATAATCGAGAAACATAACTCAAAAATATTCAAGTGTCACTTTTATTGAAAACACGACTAAGTTTATTGAACAGTTCGAAGTATGGGATTGTAATTAGCTTAAAATCTTACCTACTGGCAATTCGCCAAATAAAGTATTATGCTTCATTTGGCGAATCTTCAATATCTTTATCGCTGAACTCGCAGTCGTCTAATTATTGATTAAATTAACCTTGTTTTCAAAGTGCCAGGAAGCCCAATTCTGATTGTACTCACGAAATCTGAATATACATACTTAACTTGTGTGCAATAAAGTAAATATTAACAATCAAATTAAAATAAGCTTTGACAGACATATAAAATAAGTATCAATGATGCGTGTAGGTACCTTGTTTATTGGATATATACCTGCCTACGTGCCTACCTATGCGCTTATACATTGGAAAATATATTACCTAATACGACTTAATTAAATAGGTCTGACTCATTGATTTATTTTTATTTAATATTTAACAATGAATATGATATCTAAAAGTCACTAAATATAACGCGTTTTTTCGTGTTTTTTTATAAAACTCGGGGTGGCATCAGGCTAAGTGTTCAATTATTAACAGCTCGTTTACCTTAGAGGTTGTTAGCCTGTGATGCTTGTTGTCGAGTATTTGACCATAATAGACGTGTATAAATCATTAGAACTCGTGTTATACACGATGATTCTTAATCCGTGATCAGGAATCATTTTTTCTAACTCAGTAATTGATGGGGATTACGTTAAAGTAGTAATTACGTGAAAACAAATTTATTTATTTTTTAATCATGTTTTAATTTTGGATTACATTTTTCCCAAAATCCTTGTCACTCTACTACCATATCGGTTTTAATGAGGTTGTATTGTAATCTCTTTACAAAGTTATTAGCAATTGTCAATTTATGCCCATGACATTGTCAATCACTTATATACACGATAAACGTATATAGCGTGATTTTTTTATAATACCTCAAAGAACTGAAGTAATTAGTGTAGGGAAGGCAATTCATATTAGTAGAAGTACTAAGCAAAGGTTATGTTTCATTAAACCAGGGATCGTATAACGGTTTTTTCTCCATACAAAAGAACGTTTCGAATTCCGTTCTTTTTCGTTCTTCGGTACCTACATATTTGTTAATGGAGTAATTCAAAAATAAGATGTTAATAATTCCATAAAATATTGAAAACTACATAAAAAGTGTAAAACATTTTAAAATATTTACCTATTTCGAGGTTATTCTAAAAAACCGGTTCCGATCCCTGCATTAAACATTTTCAAATTATTTTATTCGATATAAAATAATGCATTACTATTTTGTTTGTCACAACTGCCAATAGCTACCAGATTATTCCATGCGTCAAATCATAGCTCGAATTAGTTGCTACTTGAAAAAAAAATATTTTTGTTAGAGGTTACGGACGACTATAATATTATCTTAAAATTACATTTGCAATATAGATTAGCTGTAGTAAACCTTACGTTTGGTTACGGTTTGAGGTAGGTACCTAATAATTAAAAATACATTATTGTCCATGTAAATTTAATGTTTTAATGTAAATGGGTATTTTAGTGTATATTTAAGTAACATTTCAATTACAAACGCTCAATAAGCCGTTTAATTGTATTCCCTCAAGCGATTAGGATGTGTAATGACATGGAAGCCCGCCTATGATCGCCTCGGCTCCGCCAGTACACGTCCAACTTAGATGTAAGCCGTGGAGGGTAGGGTTAATTAAATGTATGTAGCATAATAACACTTAAATCTCTCTGGGAAGTTGCTGCTGCGACATCCCTTTGTACAATTTACGTACCTATTTACGTACATGGGTACAATTGAATGTAGCAATGTGGCTTATAGAGAGATTATTGTCGCTGTATGGAGGATTACCAGTGAGATGGGTTTTACAAGCAGCTCTTTTGGTACGACTGTCTTGGCCGTAAAGATAGTATTAATCAGTACGGAAACCGCGAACTTCGAAACTTGCTAATTTCGATTATCCATCGCTGGCACTCCAATCACGCCTTCCTTGGAGTGATAGAGACAAATTCTCGCAAGTTACCTTGCAAGTTACAAATTAGAAAGTTCGCGTTAGGGCTGGAGTTCAAAGAAAATGTTCAATATAAAAACAACATTGTTTTTTCTGTCAGTAGGCGGCAAATTCAAAACATGTACATACACAGGCGCGAAGAGTTGTCTGCCTATAGAAAGTTTGAATATGCCGCCTTCTTTAATTGCCATTGTTTGTTGGACGGGCATATAAAGTACACTAAGGGCTGATTTTTCAATCCCCAAATAAACCTATCCGTTAGTTAAAATTATCACCATCCTATTCTAAAATCATCAGTCAAAAAAGGACAGGGCTAACATTTATTTGACAG